>JAWQRJ010002959.1:0-12709 GCA_033557515.1 Diorygopyx duplodentatus | reverse complement strand
CGATGCGGAACGTAGTTTTGATAGCAATGGAGATCAAGCGTGGTCACGTGAGTGACAATTAATGTTGCTCACTGTGTATATCCCTGATATATATACTCTGCCACCTCTGCTTGTGTTTTCCCATTTCTATTCTATGTTTTTACTTCTACTCCCCTTTCAGAATAGCACAATCTTCAACTGATCTGTATTGAGTTCCAACTTCTTTCTTTTCAAATATTTTCCCAATCTTTGAATAATTTCTTTTAGTTTAGCTTTGTTTAATTTCTTATAATTTCCTTTGGATCTTTTGCCATGAGAACTAAATCATCCGCATAAGGTACATACCAGATCTTCCTTCTCTCTTCCTATTACTATGCCCCCGCCTGTCCCCTCTGCAAAACTTTTTCCAAATCCGCCAGATATATTGTGGATAGTCTAGGGCTTAATGGGCATCCCTGTCTCAATCCCTTTTCTGTCCATATGCTTGCTGAGTTGTCTTTCACCCTGACTATGTTCTGTGTCTCTTCATATCTTTCTACAACTCTCTCTATCAGGTGCTCCTCTGTCTCACTTCCTCAACTCGCTCCACATATCTTTTTGTCATGTCATGTTCATCCTTTCTTCATCGATCATGGCCCTTTGGTAACCCAATCTTGTTCTTTTCCCCTCTTTCCTTCTTGCACCAACATATACCGTATTTTACGGACTATAAGACGCACTTTTTTCTTCAAAAAATTGCCTCCAAAATTCAGGTGCGTCTTATACTCGAGGAAGGCTAAATGTGCAAATTGCAAAAAAATTGCTTAAATTTAAGGTGCGTCTTATAGTCCCTAGCATCTTATAGCCCGTAAAATATGGTACGTAATAAACACTTTATATTTTATTTAAAATTCTCTCTAAATATTGTCGGATCTGCATTCTATTAGATCTTTCCAATTGCGCTGTAGCAATTTTGCAATATAGAAAATAAATTTTTGACAATTTCTTAATTGCACATGCTTTATTCTTTAACACTTGCAAGCAGTACATTTTTTGAAATATTTGTAATGAATAGTTTTTCTGTTTCCTGGGCACATAATGTAAACTACCTCTTGGTAATCTTTTATAACTGTTACTATTTTTGCTCCAGCATCTGGTATCAGTGACTTAAGAAACGAGAATGACGCAAACTGCACTTACGAGGGAGAAAACCATGTCTTGATTCAACAGACGACAAACCAACTGTTGAAATATTGGCCAGAAATTCTCAGACGGGAAAAAATCACGTCAACTCTCCATTCAGTCGACTTTTTCACCGATGCCTTACAGATTTTACCCACAAGGTGGACACCAAAATCCGTTGAAGAACTGACCAATTTAGATTGTAATAGTTGTAGTTTTATTACTCTTACTCTAAATTAAATCAAATTATCTTGCAGACATTATGCACGTATACAAATGGATTATCATATACTTATTAAAAGCGACTTACGAAAGAATAGAGAAGTTTGAAAAGTCAGGAATGGATCCTTTCACTGCCAAAAACGAGGGACAGGTTTACTATTCAAGAAGTTTAGCTATTGCTTATATTCAGGTAAAAAAGAATCAGATTAAATCATATCATAGATGATAGATAATTAGTGATAAATATCCGTTACTTTAGTAGGAAGCTACTCACAAAAAAAAATTTTCTTTTAGCATTATACTCTTATGTGCAGCAAGGATAAAATTTCTCAAGCGACTGATCCAGCAATTGCTGCCGTTTTAACAAGACTTGCAAACCTCTACGGACTATTTAACTTAGAAAAATACTTTATTGGTCAATTGTACCAAGGTGGCTTTGCAACAGGGCCTGAAGTTGTAACTTTGGTGCAAGAAGCTATCTTGAAACTGTGCAGAGACATCAAACCTGACGCAGTTGCTCTGGTCGATGCTGTTGCTCCGCCTGATATGTACCTACGGTCTGTGATCGGATCTTCCGATGGTCAAGTGTATCAAAATCTTAAGAACAGCTTCCTGCGTAATCCTGAAAATATGGTACGACCCAGCTGGTGGGAAGATATTATTGACAGAAAATATTTGAAACCCAAGTTGTAAGTTGAGGAGTTGTGTGTTTGTTTAGTGGGCATTTTATTCAAAGATTGAAGAGGAATTTTTTATGTTTATGTATATATTGATTGTGATGTATTTTATTATATATACTTTTTATTGAATAAATTCTATTTTTATAGTTTGTTTTAGTTTAATATTTGGTAGTCTCGTCATTGGTCCACAAACAACTTTTCGAAAGCAAATTCAGTTATAAATGTTTCAGAATTGTTAAAAATTGACTGTTATTATAATGTAAAGGTAAGTTATGTTATAAAAATCTTGTAACAAGCCAAACCAGTCTACTTTGGTAGTAATCGGATACAATATAACAGTATTCCAACCTACAGTCGATCAGCGCCGAGAAGAATACCAATGCTCCACAAGTGCGAAAAATAAATCCAAGTGTTTTGGCAGCAGCAGCAACTATAATAAGTGCAAGGTTAGGGCTACATTATTTTATTATTGTTCCACTTCTGGAATTATCACTCCTTTCAATAAATTCAATATTCTCTAGGGCAACCTGTATTATTTCGTCTTCGCTAAGAACTTTGTCAACTAGCAGTTCATCGATGTCTTCAATAGTCAAGTTATCAAAACCCTCTCCATCAACTGCGTGTGCCAGAGTGATTATAGAGGGATAATCGTTCCTATTTGGAGCCACATAATTGGTACTTTTAACATATTCTGGCCACATCGCTCTCCAACATGCGTTTAAGGTTGACGGGCGTAATTCAGCTAATGCCAAAGCAGCATGTGTTACGCAATCCTTAACAGAAAACTTTTTCCAGTCATCAGTTACTGTAAGGGTTTTATCCTTGTCCATTGCTTCCAAAATATATTGGAATGTTCGCTTGATGTAGTAAGTTTTGAATGCTGCGATAATTCCTTGGTCCAGTGGTTGGATTTGGGATGTCGTATTTGGTGGCAGGAATAAAACTTGTACATTTTCATGTTCCTACTCTGCATGGTCAGCTGCATTATCTATAATCAGAAGAACTTTGAATTCCATGCCATTTTCATTCTTATATCCTCTAGTTTCCGGGATAAAATATTTATGGAACCATTCTGTAAAAATATTAGTCACCATTCAATAAACTGGTAATGCATCAAAATCGACACCTTTCATTGCTCGAGGCTTGAGTGCGCGATTGACAAGCAAGGGTTTCAGTATCCGATCTCCTGAAGCGTTACAACAAAATAAAAATGTAACTCGATCTTTTTGTGCTTTAAAACCACCAGCACTCTTGCGATTTGGCCACATATGTTCTGTTCGGCATTTTCTTCCAAAAAAGACCAGTTTCGACCTGATCTGGAACGTATCCACCATTGGCAATTATTTTTGCAAGTTTTGGGGGAAATTATTTGGCAGCCTTCTCATCTCCATAAGCAATTTCGGCTTTGATCTTTCTGTTATGAAATGCATGTCTTTGGAGAAATCTCGTCAGGCAACCTCTGCTTGCAGAAAAGCTCTTATCATGAGTTGATTGCGCCGATGTAAAAGGGTCTTGTTCCTTTATCTGTTTATAAATTCTTTTAGATTGTCTTTATTTATATGACAAGTACAATTTGTGCAATTGCAATCTGTGCATGTATAATCAGACAGAAAAGGAAAGCATACCAACAAATACAGCATATAGTCGATAGAGAATTAATGATCCATTCAGTACTACCACTGATTAATTCAGTAGCTAATTGGCACGCACATCTTTAGAAACCAGTTTGATTTCAAAAGGTCAGCCATTTCTTGATGATACAGCGTCAGGGTTGACATCTACTTTCAGGCATTGAATCCACATCTCACATCTGCATTAAGTATGAATAAAAATGACGAAGTATGAATAGAATTAATAGAAGTATGAATAGATTTATTGTTAAAACTGGTCGCGAAGGTGTCACTTACTCTGCTCATGCAAACAAGTTTATGATATTTTTGTAAGTTGACGAAGCATATGATGCCTTATATTAAGAGAACTTAAAATTACTCTAGCTTTTATTTGAAATTCCTAAAACATATTACAAGAGAACTTTAGCACCGTTATTCAACAATACGTAAAAAATATTTTCTCAAAAAATATCTTTAATAATAACGATCATAAATTCAACGGGAATTCAAAAATGTATTATTAACTGAGGCATTTTTCTCTCGTTCTTCGGAAATGCATGAAGTTTAACTCGACGCACTTTACCACACATCACACACATATACTCACATACAGGATTTTCATTAATGACTGATTGCCACGTGACTGCTTACCGCCTAAGTGTATATTGAGTTGGCTAAAAGATGTAGGGATTTTTAATTAATTTTTGATGATTTCGCAGTAGCGCTTGCTCATTTTCTCGTTTATTATGTATTTTTGTGATTTTCATAGTATTTGCTTTCATTAGACATTAACTGTGAACGTGAGTACCTGCTGGGTTGAAAAAATTGCGTGGTGAGTAATAATTGTCAATTTTATTACGTTAATTTTTTATTATTCGTTTAAGGTGTAATTTTAGGAACTCAGGTGAATATAAACGATTTTAATCTGGTTAAACGCAACCTCCGGGTGAACATAAAATTCCTAAACTGAACATTATTGGCCTAGAATGTTTTGTTTATGGCCGGTAATCTTTTGCAGGATGGTCAACAACATGTATCGATCAATCCCAGGAACACTAACAAGAGTTATATTTGCAAGGGAGAATCCGCTGGAAGGCCGAAAAAGTTCGAAGACATTAGACATCAGATGGAACAAAGTCCAAGAAAATCTCTCCTTATTGCTATCAGCATAGGCAGGCTTGTTTATTTTATTTCTTGTTTTTCTTTTGATAACTATATTTTTGCAAGTCTCTCGGTGGGTACTTGCCTCAAAGTATTGCATAAAAATCTTTAGATGCATCCGTACAAGGTCACTGTTGTTCAACAACTTTTTCCTCGTGATTATCATCAGATAACAACCACATCTTAGGCTTAATTTTTTTTACTGATTGAGGTTTGGTTTCATTTATCTGGCTACGTTAACAGCCAGAATTACACATCTTGGAACATGGAAAATTCCCATATTGTCCACGAAGCGATCCAATAAAAATTGGCAATTTTTTTCCACGATACGATTAACGCGGAACGGTATCGTACACAATTTTTTTCTACAAGAACTGTAAAATGCAACAAGCGAGATAGCATTTCTGCAAGAATTCCATGCCAATCGGGTGATTAGCTGTGGGTTATCGCCACCTCGTTCACCAGACCTTACTCCCTCTAATTACTTTCTTTTTCAACACCTTGAAAACAGAATTATCAGAAATAGACTGCTCCATATCCAGGAGTTGCAAAAAGCACTAGAGCTGGAGATTAGAAATATCACTGAAGAGTGAAGAGCAACTTCAGTGTTTGACAACATGCAAAGACGTGTTAATTTATCTTTAGAACATCAATGACAGCACTTTCAATATTATTTATAATTTTTATTGGGTTTCATACATTTTTTTTTCTTTTTCCCAATTTAATGCAAGCTAATTCGCTTTAAGCTTTGGCTTAAGCTCTTCACTTCAAAAAGAGTCGGATTAAGACATAAAATGAGTTGAAAAGCTTAAAACTTAGAAAGTCATTCTGGTTTGATCTTTAAATAATATTGTTTTGGTTAATGTGTAAATATAGCAAGTCAACAAAATAAAATTAGATGTAATTGGAAAATAACTATTATATTATTTTGTACCTTCAGCATAATACGATTGCAATTTATGCAACCATAATACCATGTGTTCCGAAATGAATCGCCAGCGCCATCCCCGGGCGTGTACCGAATTTACTGTAACTATCACGCGAGTTTCATTAGAGTTGGATCGGCCTGACGATACATCCTAATTCCTTTTTTCAAAATTTCATTTTGCCGCACCACTGATCAAAAAGAACAATGTGCGACTCTGCCACAATGGAACTATTAATTCAATCACGTATTATTACTTTAAAGCGTTTGAATTGGAAACAAGTTTATGCTCTTCTGTCAATCCTTACAATAGTATAAATTCCGTGCTGATCAAATTTTTATATCAAATTTTGTGTAGTTTATCAACCGATTTAACAGAAATATTAGCACCTGAAAGTGGTCTCTTAGGATTTTCTGTAGAACTTGACAGAACTTGTAGTGCAAGTTTTGAAATTTAGAAAATGTGTAGTTTTTGTAGAATACATATTTCGGATGTTTCATTCAAAAATCTTGTAATTCATTATAATTCATCATATTATTGCCTTTTGTTTAGTGCTTTATTAGATTCTGGTAATTCAGTGAAAACCATAAAGAATTGTGAACTTTTCCTTTGATAGGAAAGAAACAAAAGTAGCCCTACTTTTTCTGTTATTTTCCTATCATTTGTCTTGACCTTCCAATTCTGGACTTTCAATATTTTTCTCAGCCTTCCTCTGTTTTCTCTCAAACCGCCGTTTTCTTAATTTCGTAATATTTGGCATCCTTCCATTGTTCATCCTTTCTATGCACTCCAACCATCTGATTCGTTAGCGTGATTGTGAAATTCCTTGTTTCTTTTTCTTTAGAGTTCCTGCTTGTATATCATTCTTTGAAAAAACTAAGTTTACTTATTCATATCCAGCGATCTATAATCACATTAACTTTTAATAACTTTTAATTTTTCTATTTAAGTGCTCAAAATGACCCCCTCCCTGTTGCTGACAAAGTTCAGCAGATTTCAATATATCTCTCAACGCAGATCGTATTCCATCAGCTGGGATGACTATTTAACTAACTAGTTAACAATTTAACTAACAATTGACAATTGACCAGTATTGGTAGAATTTAATGTTATAAATTCTGCCACTTCGCCAATATTATATTTTCTTGGTCCTATCATCTTCTTGGTTCATTTGTTAATTTCCTTAGTTGGTTTAAATGTTACGCAATCACCATGGTCAAATAAATCTTATAGCTACATTCGTAGCTTGTTTACAAATTTACGATTTCTAGATTTAAAAATCTCACAAAATTTGAAATATTTGGATATGTATTTTGAACTCCCCTACCTTTCACATCTGTCCATACATGTAATTGAAATTGTCAACAATTGTATTGGAACTACTTCCTATAGATTTTATATTCGTCCTCCTTTGTCTATGTTCCTTATCCGTTCAGTCAATCTAAATGATAGTTTCATCAGCTAGATTAAAAAAAAACATGTTGCAGGTGGAAACCTGGAAGTTTTTGGAAAATGTACAAAGACATATATGTACTATTCTCTCCCCTCTCCCTCCCAAAGGGCCTTAAGTCCTTTCAAATAGCATTATGTGCCTTCAAATAATTACGCTGGAGGCTTATTTTTGCACATAATTGCATTGCTTACTAAACTAATTTACTATGTGGAACAAATGACTATTTGCACATTGACCTAGATAACGAAAAACGACCTCATGTAAACATGAATATATTTAAATTGTATGTGGAATAGAGTTGTTATGATTGACAGCTTATCTATAAATTACAAAAATGGAATGCTATAATTGGATGTGAAAAACTGCTTTCTACTGATAAGTGGTAGATTGGTAAGCATTGATTAACTCTTAGCTACCTTCTTAGCTTGTTTAACGAAGGCTTATTGTTTATTATTGGTGAAAAGTGACTAAAATTTCATTGCCAAAATAAAATAATGACCATAACTACACTCAGAAAAATGCTACTTGTGCTTAGCGTAAGCGTATTGTGGTTTGCAGTGCCAATGCTGGCTGAAAATAAACCAGTCGTGAAAACTAATTTAGGACTAATTGAGGGTGTGTATGAAACAACTTACGCTGGTACACCGTATTCTGCATTTTATTCGGTACCATACGCCAAACCTCCAATTGGTAACCTTCGATTTGAAGTAAGTTATGACTAATTTAAGGCTTGAATTCATGAGCTATGGGAGTATATGAGTTTCAGTCAAAGTCCTTCAGTCACTTCAGAACGACTCTACATCTACATCGTAATATTTCTGAAATGAATTCTACGATTATTATATTATAGAACTTACGTAACAAAGTCGATCTTTGTTCTGTCAAGTAACGTTTATTGCAATCATTCCAGGATGCCCAACCGATAGAACCATGGAAAGGAACGTGGGTGGCAAATGATAACACAACATGTTGTGTTCAAATTGTGCACGTGGAGAAACCAGTAGGGGGTTCATACGAAGGTTCACGAAGGTTACAACTTTAAACGTTTTCAACTATCAGAAAGTATTGTTGCAGGTTCTGAAGATTGTCTGTACCTTCAGGTTTATGTCCCGCGTAAAAATCCAAGCCAAGGCGAATTATTGGATGTTGTTATCTATATACATGGGGGGGCATTTATGTTTGGTTGTTCGCTTATTGCTGGACCACAGTTTCTGATGGAGAGAGATGTAGTATATGTTGCAGTAAATTATCGAGTTGGAGTTATGGGTAAAGACGATTATTTCCATTCTAAAATTCGGTTGGGCATAGAATCTATTATTTTTTTTTATTATAAACGCCTTGTTATTGATCGATTATACCGATTATATGTCTACATATGTGCGATCAACATTTTTCGTCATTTTCTATATTTTTGATTGTGGATAACTCTGGCCACTTTGTAATATATAAATAGATTTTTGATTTAGTTACCCATCACATGAAGTCGGATAATTTACTAGTCCAAAAGGATTATTTACTCTTTTCCCATTTTAGCTCTAACTGCTTTTTCAGTACATGACACAGCTCAATATGCATAAAACGATTGAATCAAATTTGGGTGATTTAAATTTATAATGAATTTTTTTTTACTTCTGTATTTTACAATAGGATTTCTCAGTACTGAAGATGAAGTGCTTCCCGGAAATATTGGCATGAAAGACCAAGTACTAGCTCTAAAATGGATAAAAGACAATATCCAGAGCTTTGGTGGAAACCCTAACTCCGTAACACTAACCGGATTATCGGCTGGTGGCTCTAGCGTACATTTTCATTACTTGTCGCCCCTTTCAAGGGGCCTCTTCCACAGAGGAATTTCCCAAAGTGGCGACGCTTTATGTCCATGGGCGCTGCAGAAGAATGCTATGGAGAAAACGAGATTTATTGGGAGCACTGTTGGTTGTAACCAAGCGAACAGCAGAGATCTGGTGAACTGTTTAAAGTCAAGATCGGTGAAGCAACTCGTTGAAAGCACAAGGCTGCTTAGGCCCTGGCTGTTCAATCCGTTTTCTCCACTGAGTTTAGTGGTGGAAAGGATAGGAAGCAATAGATTCTTGCCCGAGCATCCATACGTTATGCTGTCAAAAGGGCACATTTATGACGTTCCATGGATAAAATCACTTACGGCGCAAGAGGGTTTGTACCCAGGTGCCGATTTTCTACAACAAGATCACATTTTGCCCGAACTTGATAAGAGATGGGTAGAATTGGCTCCTCATATATTACATTACAATCACACCTTACCAAAGAACAAAATGGATGAAACTTCCAAAATAATTAGAAAAGCTTATTTGCAAGATCAACCTTTTACAAAAGACACTTTTTACAAGCTAATAGATGTAAGTGCACTAGATATCATATATTTCTATAGGCATAACAATACTTTTGGATTCTTTCAGATACTTTCTGATAGATTGTTTACGTTAACTGGCGAAAAAAGTATCGCATTACAAGCCAAAGCTAACAAGAGTCCTGTATATGCATACTACTTCGACTTTGTAGGAGAAACACTGGCCAGTTTAACATGTTTATTCACAGGGAAAGATCAGCATGAAGGTAGAATCGCATTAACATTTCCATTGTGTATTAACATTAACAGTAAATATTTTTATCGATTTTTAGGCGTATGTCATGGCGATGATTACATGTATATTTACACATGTCCTTTCCTCCCTACACAAACGTTAACTGACACGGACAAACAGATGCAGAAATTGTTTTTGGACATTTGGACCGTATTTGCACACACTGGGCGGTAAAATTAAAACAAAACATTTCAAAAGGGAACGAAAATGTGATATAAATATGTATGATTTTAGCGTTCCAAAACTACTTGATGTTGATTGGAAGCAGGTACACAAAGATGGCAAGACCATGGTACATTTACATATAAAGTCGCCGTATGACATATTTATGGAAGATGCAAAGAACATAGAGAGACATCGGGATATGTGGAGAGAGTTGCCATTTCAAGAAAATGAAAGATTGTATCCCAATTTAGTTAAAGATGAACTATAAGACAGCAAAACAGACTCTAGTAAACAATTTTTCCGTCCTTTTTTTGTTGTTGACGTTACTTATTGCATAACAACCTGTACTTATACCTCTCCTCTTTGTCTTGTCGGTTATGGGAAATTTTAAAAGTCAGTTAAAACGAAACTTCTTGCATGCCTTCCCAATGGAAAACAAACTTACTCAAAGAATAGTAGTGTAGAGTACCAACAGTATTCAATTACTATGAGTTGTTTTACCCAAGTCAACGAAACATCTGCTTCCCAAGGTTTTTCAAGCAAGTCCAGTTGGGCCTACTGGGTTTTATCCATTAGTGTTCTTAGTTGCCAGAGTAACCCAATATTTTGTCTTAATAGTTCTATCGATTCGAATATAAATCTCACTGATTGGGAGTTAAACTAAATAGGTGCAAATGGCCAAGTTATCACCATATGGCGTATTCTTCTATATAACCAAAGTAAACTTAAAAACATCAATATACCTAAATAAAGTTGATATTATTAAGTGCTAATAATAGAAATATACATCGTAATAGAAGAACTTAATAAAATTAATTCTGTAGAAATAAACATAGTAATAGATAGAAGAACTTAACAAGTAATAGAAGAAACAGCCAAGGCACCTTAATAAGTGCCGTAGTAAACATTTAAACGTAAAACACTTGAAGAGTATCTAATAAGTGCAGGCAGATTATTTCGTAGGGTAATTGAACCAATAAAAAATAAATTATGATACATATTTTGGTGAAATAGTGGAAATTTAAGTTTCAAATCAGTTTGTGAACTAGTATTTGGACCATGGAAGGATAAACATTAACATCTTATACCATTGAACGAGCTAAAATTGTTCATTTATTTATTTATTTGTCGGCATCGTCCCGGGAACGGAGGCATTAGTGATATTTGCAGGATTTAGAGATTCCGGTGCCAGGAATCGATTGAGGCAGATCGTAACTTTAAAAAAATCGTTTAAAAATATAGAAATGAGTTTTTGCTCATTATAGCTATCTTGCGGACACAGGAAGCCATCTTGTGTAGAGCTGCTAGAAGGCTGTTAGTTTCACCACACTATGGCGCTGCCAAAATGTTTTCTTTTTACCCCGAGCGAGCTCGGTTTTCCAGGTAATCATATTATGAAACCAGCTATTATTATGTATTTATTTATTCGGGAACTTTACTCGCGAACGAAAGCATTCGCGTGGATGATATTTGCAGGATTTAGAGAGTTCGATGCGTGGAATCGATTGAGATGGGTCCTAACTTTCAGTTAAATTGTTTTAAGATATAAAATGAATTTTTGCTCATTATAAAGTACGGTCTACCAGGCAGGGAAAGGTCGGGTAAGTTGACGCTATGCTTAATTGTTATTTTTTTAACCTTTCGTCTGGGCTATGAACCTTAATATTTTATATTGATTTGCTTCAGATTGTTTCTTCTATGCTTTAAACGTTGTTTGTTTTAAATAATGTATCACAATAAAGGGTTTTGAAGTTATTTCTATTCTTTTCCAACCATGTTACTTTAGTCATATTAACCTCAGAAGCGAGTAAGGCGAATAGGCAAAAATTATTATACAGGACGATTCAAATTCCTTCCCTTACTTCTGATAGTGAGGATAACTGTATAATGTTTACATTTAACATTTTTGTAACTTTATTCACAGTTTGTTGATATACGATTCATACTCCTCCGCTCTATCCTAAAGTAGTTTAAATAGTGGGATAGTATAAGGGTGGTTCCAAGTTATTACTTCTATGTTAGAAGCTCTTCCCCTTCACCTTATTGCTCGTTGATATGCAATCCATACTTCCCCTTCTTTTCCAGTAGTCTGAATAGCGAGATGGTAAAGGGTGGTTCCAAGGATTTTTTTAAGGCAAAAGTTTTTTCCATTATATTCTTAATGAGAAAAACAAGAGAAATATTAACTGTAAAATTAATTAATTGAATTAGAATTAATGTACAATTTTTTATGTATTGGTTTTTATAAATTTTTGACGTATTAGTTTTTATTAACTATTTTTTTTAAAACGGAACAAGGTATTTTTGTGTTTTCCAACCAAATTCTTCTTTGTGTATTCTGCTATACATTAGAATCAAATTGTACTTTTTTTTTAAACTTTCAAGATACGTTGTGACTGAATTAGATTATTTACATAAGGTTTTTATTACCTTATTAATTTCTTGTTAATTTTTTTTTAATTTAAAAACGCAATTTAACAATTTGTATTTTGTTGCATTATATTGTTACGATAATGTTCGGTTGGTTGTTTATTATCATTCTATTTTTTTAAATTTATGTTTTCAGATAATTTCAATGGAAATGAATATATTGCTAACTGTACGTTCTTAAACGTTGTTGTAGGCTTTCGCGGCCGGTGTTCATATCCTTTGGCTTTCCGGTGATCGCCGCGTCTGTGAAGCAACTCTCCGTTGACGTTTCGCCGCTCATTGCAGACGGCATCATCAGAAC
>JAWQRJ010002958.1:0-12713 GCA_033557515.1 Diorygopyx duplodentatus | reverse complement strand
CGGACAGACGGACGGACTGACGGACGGACTGACGGACGGACGGACCGACGGACGGACAGACGGACGGACAGACGGACGGACAGACGGACGGACAGACGGACGGACCAATGACCAAAAATGGTACCATTAGTCTTAGAATACCATAATTCGTCAAGATATGTCAAAATCTCACCATTGAAATTTTGGACCGAATGCATTACTTCCTCTTTATACCTTCGGTTAAGAGAAAGTAATAAACTGTAGAGACAACTTATACTGACGATTATTATTTAACAGATATCTGAAGTAATGAAAGGAAAACGAGAAAGATAAAAGAGAAAGTACGTTTCATCATGAAGCTATACTTCTCTATGATCTCTGTGATAATAATATCCCATAAGTGTACTTAAAAGTGGTAAATAAACAGTTTCTATATGGAATAAGCTAAACGTAGCACTTAAAATGACAAACATATGAATCTAATAAACCAAATGAAAGAAGTTCCTTTTTATCTTTATTAATTTTTAAGAGGCAACAAGCTGATTTTCTTGTTAGTTTTTTTTTGTTAGTTTTAAAACTACACAATTTATTGATGCAACAAAATGTATTTTCCAAACGAATCAACTACAAGTAACATTATTAACATTTTCAATAATCATTTTCTAATTATACATCTTGTGTCTCTCTATCGCTTTTCTTGTGACAATTGTGCTTGTGGTGCATCCGTCAAATATCGTCACTGGATTTTCAGAACTCCCAACTAAGCATTTAATTTTTAACATTTAGTAGTAACGTAAATATGGAATAAGCTAAGCGCATCACCTAAAATAGCAAAAAGTGATCTCATGCTTACATTAATCGCAGAAATACTTACGCTGACAAACGTGTCGGCTGAAAACTCCGCTATGTTGATCGCTTTGATCAGAATTGGTTTTTGTGCTCTCATGATTACCATTTGAATATTTCTCTGCACCCCTAAGGGTTTTGTGTGCCACTCTATGTTATAAATGTCCTCCGCAACAGCCAGACTCTAAAAATAAATCATCGTGGATGAAATTAAGCACTATAGCTTAAGTTGTAAAGGTAATAAAACATATTAATTGCAGTTGGTTTTACCTCGTCAATGAGAGTTTGCCCAAAATGGCATACTAAGTACATCACTACTATCCAGCCTCCGAAATGCAGCCCAAACCTAAGGCGTTCTCCAAAATTGTGTGAACTCAAAATCACGAAACCCAATGTACTGATTATGAACGACGAGAGTACTCTATGGACTAAGAGTTGACTACCAAATATATCATTGACCTCATCCATATACCTAAAAGATAACAAGAATAGAAATTGATTGGAAAGATCCCCAAAAATATTCTCTTCTCACCTAATTATTGCCGAATGGAATCTCACAATATTCCAAACCTTTTTGTCGACGCCTCTTATGTTTCCAGGTGGGATTGCCGCTATGTGTCTTCGAAGTTCCCTCAACTGCTCGATGATGTGTGCAAGTATGCCACAAACCAGTGTGGTTATTGTGGCAACTCCCAGCGCTGTCAAACCAGCCACATACGCCGTATATACGGCGACTATTTGGTACATCGGAGATCTACTTGTGTCAACAGGCAATCTATATGAAACGATCATTCCACAAGGAATCTTATATTTTTGCATCCTGGCCGACCTGTATGTTTCACAGGAGTTAATAAATATGATCGGCATACTGGTGTAAAACAGCATTCCTATCATAGAGTAAGCGAAGAAAGCCTTTGAATACATGTCAGTGGTTTTGTCGACCTTTTCCATGTCCAAATTTGAATGCTCTTTAAAACGAGCTAACCCGTCTATTAGTTTCTTTATCCTCTCTGCATTCATTAGGAAACAGAAAGTTAGTTGTAGCATACCCATAATGCAACTCCAAGCTAGCACTGCTTCTGCTTCGTCTATCATGCTCATGTCGGGATCTAAAATTGTTAAACTCCTACATCAATTTATTGCGTGTGAATTCACTTACCGCCTATCGCAGTGAAGGATTCGATACCGCAGCCAAAACATCCAGGAATAAAGGTTACAAAAACGTAATAACTCTTCAATTGTTTCCACTTTGGTGTATTTCCATTTGGCCATATGCTCAGTAACTTAAAAAGTTTTAAGTTAAAAGAAAGGTATTGGTGCTTTTCCGCCATATTGCAAAAATGTGTAATAGTTTCCTATCCGAAGCAAACGGCCCCTTTAAAAGATTTAAATAGAACGTTTGCTGATATTGAACGTTTTCATCGCCCCCTTTAAAAAATTTAAACGGCATTCTGTTGCAAAACTACGCCCTTAAATTACAAAAGAATCGACATCAATCACACGTGGACTCTCATTCGGAATGCCTGTGTGAAAGAAAAATTATAGCCCAGCTTCTGCGGAATAATTTCGAACAGTATGAAAAAATAATGTTTGGATGCTTTCTGAAATATGTGGGATATTAGAAAATATATTTCGGTCTTTGCAAATATACTTTCAACCAATCTCAGAACATCCTGTATATTATCGCATTGTTTTAATTCCTTATCGAATTTGTGGTCGATTTTATTAAACATATATTTGTCCAAAGTCGCACCGTTTAGAAGTTGTTGGACAATTTACAATTTTATTTCGACCAGATGAGTTGCCACGTATTACAAA
The DNA here is from genome assembly GCA_033557515.1 of Diorygopyx duplodentatus. Classification (NCBI taxonomy): domain Eukaryota; kingdom Metazoa; phylum Arthropoda; class Insecta; order Coleoptera; family Scarabaeidae; genus Diorygopyx; species Diorygopyx duplodentatus. Next base: position 10,070 of record JAWQRJ010002958.1, on the reverse strand, counting down.
TCTAGCTGGCGTGCCGTTCTTATTGAATTTGAACGTCATTCGCGTGCAACCGTGCTCGGCATTGTCGGGGAAATAAAAAGATAGTTTCAGTGGAAGGCCGGAAACGAGCTGGAAATTAAAAAAGTCACCGCAAATCAGGGACACACGTCCCGGCGGAGAAAACTGTCACTGAGGTCCAGTAATCTTTCGTTAACACTCGGCAATGTTCCCACTCGCAGCTGTCTTTAATGGAAAATTTTCACGGCAACCGGAACCGATAACTTTTTGATTGCTTTCGTAAAACTGGAGATCGATCACGCGATGAAAGATACGACAATTCTTGAGTAACTAAAAACGCCATCGGCTATCGTTGAAGTTAATAAACCGGCATATCTGAATGAAGGTACTAAAAGCTTTCAACTTTCTTTTAATCAATTATGCATCCAAAACCAATCATTACTTTTACATGTCAAGACTTAATAATCTACGATTTTTTGCAGTTTTCTTCTAAGCAAAAGTCACCCAGCAAATTACGTGCCATCAATAACATGTGTCGAAAAAAGTTAGTTTCGATGTTTAACCGTTGGTAATGCTTTTTATTCATTAATAACTCGACTAACCGTACTTTTGGCACCTAAAAAAGAGCTTCGACTCACCTGCTCGAAAGTTGCAGCTATAGTCGAGCATAAAGAACGTTTACGCCGTCACATAAGCAGGGAGTTCGAAACTGCACTTTGCAACGGGCTAGAGCACATCTGGCCAATCTGACGCTTCTAATTAATGGCGATGATTTATGAATAACTCACACGACCCAGATGTGATCTCCATTTAGCATGAACGTGAAAGCTATGTTATGTATATGCCTGAGTTAGGGTGAATTAATTGGTATTTGCTAATAATTATTATCCTAAAGTTGCCATAAACATTAAAGATGGTGTTAATAAATTTACAAGTTAGTTTAATTAAATATTTCTTAAAGTACCAAAACGAATTGTTCGGTATAAAGAAAAATACCTTTCCTTGCCTTTACCTTCTTCGCTTGTATCGACTGTTAAAATATGTACTGTTAAAAATTTCCTTCCTTATTTTAATTATGCGCCAATCATAAGTTGTGATATAGAAAGAGGCCTTATTTTATTGCAATGAAAACCTAATATATATCCCTTACTCTTCAATTAAATGAAATGGCCAGTACATGTTTCATATCAAGACATTTAGACATAACGAGTAAATATTTGAATTGGGACCATTTGGAAAGACCAAATCCAAAATAAAATTTCTTCAAAGAAGTAATTTTTCATATTCTATAATTGTATGTTGTAAAAAATATTACCCTGGAATTTTCTGAGGAAGTAATTTTTTAAGTTTATTGTTCTAAAATAGGTGTGCTTAAATATTAATAACATTGGAACGAAAAAAGGTTTTGATGTAAAATAAAAACGAGGAAAATCTTTGAAGATCCTTCTCGTCCTGTGATAATTACCGTGGAAAAAATATCTTTGATTTCTTTATAAACTAATTTCTTCAAAGAAGTAATTCTTCATGTTCTAAAATAGATTTCTTTTATGTTTTAAAATAGGTGTCTTTAAATGTTAATAACATTGAAACGAAAAAAGATTTTTATATAAAATAAAAACGAGGATAATCCCTGAAGATCCATCTTGTTATCCTGTGATAATTACCGTGGAAAGGATATCTTTGATTTTTTTATAAACTAATTTCTTCAAAGAAGTAATTTTCCAGGTATGTTCTAAAATAATTGTCTTTAAATATTAATCTAAAACATTGGAACGAAAAAAGGTTTTGATATAAAATAAAAAATAAAACGAAGATAATCCCTGAAGATCCTTCTTGTTATCCTGTTAAAATTATCTTAGAAAAAAAATCTTTGATTTTTTTATAAACTACATAATTTCTTCAAATAAGCAATTTCTCAGGTATGTTCTAAATATTAATAACATTGGAACGAAAAAAGGTTTTGATATAAAATAAAAACGAGGATAATGCCTGAAGATCCTTCTTGTTATCCTGTTATAATTATCTTTGAAGAAGAAATCTTTGATTTTTTATAAACTAATTTCTTTGAAGAAGTATTTTCTCAGGTATGTTCTAAAATAATTGTTTTAAATATTAATTACATTGGAACAAAAAAAGGTGTTGATATAAGGTAAAAACTAAGATAATCCCTGAAGATCTTTCTTGTTATCCTGTGATAATCACCGTGGAAAGGATATCTTTGATTTTTTTATAAACTAATTTCTTCAAAGAAGTAATTTTTCATAGTCTAAAATAGATGTTTTAAGTTTTAAAATAGGTGTCTTTAAATGTTACTAACATTGGAACGAAAAAACGTTTTGATATAAAATAAAAACGAGGATAATCCCTGAAGAACCTGTGATTTTTATTACCTTGGAAAAAATATCTTTGATTTTTTTATAAACTAATTTCTTCAAAGAAGTAATTTGTCATGGTCTAAAATAGATGTCTTTTATGTTCTACAATAGGTGTTTTTAAATGTTAATAACATTGGAACGAAAAAAGGTTTTAAATAAATTGATTTTCAAGTTTTCTGTTCTAAAAAATATGTATTTAAATATTAATAACATTGGAACGCAAAAAGGTTTTGACATAAAATAAAAACGAAGATAATCCCTGAAGATCTTCTTGTTATCCTGTGATAATTATCTTAGAAGAAAAAATCTTTGATTTTTTATAAACTAATTTCTTCAAAGAAGCAATTTTTCATGATCTAATATAGATGTCTTTTATGTTCTAAAATCGGTGTCTTTAAATGTCAATAGCATTGGAACGAAAAATGATTTTGATATAAAATAAAAACAAGGATAATCCCTGAAGATCCTTGTTGTTATCCCCTGATAATTACCTTGGAAAAAATATTTTTGATTTTTTTATAAACTAATTTCTTCAAAGAAGTACTTTGTCATGTTCTAAAATAGATGTCTTATGTTCTAAAAAAGATGTTTTTAAATATTAATAACATTGGAACGAAAAGAGGTTGTGATATAAAATAAAAACGAGAATAATCCCTGAAGATCTTTCTTGTTATCCTGTGATTTTTATTACCTTGGAAAAAATATCTTTGATTTTCTTATAAACTAATTTCTTCAAAGAAGCAATTTTTCATGTTCTAAAATAGATTTCTTTTATGTTCTAAAATAGGTATCTTTAAATGTTAATAACATTGGAACGAAAAAAGGTTTTGATATAAGATAAAAACGTAGATAATCCCTGAAGATCCTTCTTGTTATACTGTTATAATTATCTTTTAAGAAAAAAAATTTGCTTTTTTATGAACTAATTTCTTTAAAAAAGCAATTTCTCAAGTAGGTTCTAAAATAGTTGTCTTTAAATGTTAATAATATTAGAACGAAAAAAGGTTTAAATATAAAATAAAAACGAGTATAATCCCTTAAGATCCTTCTTATTATCCTGTTATAACTATCTTCGAAGAAAAAATCTTGATTTTTTTATAAACTAGTTTCTTCAAAGAAGCAATTTCTCAGGTATGCTCTAAAATAGTTGTCTTTAAATATTAATAACATTGGAACGAAAAAAGGTTTAAATATAAAATAAAAACGAAGACAATCCCTGATGATCCTTCTTGTTATCCTGTGATAATTATCTTAGAAGAAAAAATCTTTGATTTTTTTAGAAAACAAATTTCTTCAAAGAAGCAATTTTTCATGATCTAATATAGATGTCTTTTATGTTCTAAAATCGGTGTCTTTAAATGTTAATAGCATTGGAACGAAAAAAGGTTTTGATATAAAATAAAAACGTGGATAATCCCTGATGATCCTTCATTATTATCCTGCGCTAACTACCTTGGATAAAATCTTCAATCTTTTTATAAAACTAATTTTTTTAATGAAGTAGTTTTTCATGTATGTTCTAAAATAATTGTGTTTAAATATTAATAACATGGGAATGAAAAAAGGTTTTGATATAAAATAAAAACGAGGATAATCCCTGAAGATCCTTCGTGTTATTCTGTGATAATTAACGTGGAAAAAATATCTTTGATTTTTTTATAAACTAATTTCTTCAAAGAAGTAGTTTTTCATGTTCTAAAATAGATGTCTTATGTTCTAAAAAATATGTCCTTAAATGTTAATAACATTGGAACGAAAAGAGGTTTTGATATAAAATAAAAACGAGGTTAATCCCTGAAGATCTTCTTGTTACTCTGTGATAATTACCGTGGAAAAAATATCTTTGATCTTTTTATAAACTAATTTCTTTAATGAAGTAATTTTTCATGTATGTTCTAAAATAGTTGGCTTGAAATATTAATTACATTGGAACGAAAAAAGGTTTTGATATAAAACCAAAACGAGGATAATTCCTGAAGATCCTTCTTATAATCCTGTCATTATTACCCTGGAAAGAATCTTTAATTTTTTTATAAAATAATTTCTTTGAAGAAGTAATTTTTCATGTTCTAAAATAGATTTCTTTTATGTTCTAAAGTAGTGTTCTAAAATCTGTTTAAATATTAATAACATTGGAACGAAAAATGATGATTACCGTGATATTACCGTGGAAAAAAATCTTTGACTTTTTTACAAACTAATTTCTTCAAAGAAGTAATTTTTCATGTTCTAAAATAGATTTCTTTTATGTTCTAAAATAGGTGTCTTTAAATGTTAATAACATTGGAACGAAAAATGGTTTTGATATAAGATAAAAACATGGATAATCCCTGAAGATCCTTCTTGTTATACTGTTATAATTATCTTTGAAGAAAACATCTTTGCTTTTTTTAAACTAATTTCTTTAAAGAAGCAATTTCTCAGGTATGTTCTAAAATAGTTGTCTTTAAATATTAATAACATTGGAATGAAAAAAGGTTTTGATATGAAAGAAGAACGAGGATAATCCCTGTTGGCCGTTCATTATTATCTTGTGATAATTACCTTGGAAAAATATCTTTGACCTTTTTAAAAACTAATTTCTTTAATTAAGTAATTTTTCATTTCGTTTTGATATAAAATCAAAACGAGGATAATTCCTGAAGATCCTTCTTGTTATCCGTTATAACTATCTTTGAAGAAGAAATCTTTGATTGAAATAATTTCTTTGAACATTGGAACGAAAAAAGTTTTGATATAAGATAAAAACGTGGATAATCCCTGATGATCCTTCATTATTATCCTGCGCTAACTACTTTGGAAAAAATCTTTGATCTTTTTATAAAACTAATTTTTATTAATGTTCTAAAATAATTGTGTTTAAATATTAATAACATTGGAACGAAAAAAAGTTTTTATATCGAATAAAAACGAGGGTCATCCCTGAAGATCCTTCTTGTTATCCTGTTATAATTACCGTAGAAAATTTTGATTTTTTTTATAAACTAATTTCTTTGAAGAAGTAATTTCTCATATATATTCCAAAATAGTTGTGTTTAAATATTAATAACATTGGAACAAAACAAGTTTTGATATAAAGTAAAAACTAGGTTATTCCCTGAAGATCCTTCTTGTTATCCTGTTATAATTATCTTTGAAGAAAAATTTTTAGATTTTTTTTATAAACAAATTTCTTTAAAGAAGCAATTTCTCATTTTTCGATGAAGAAATTATTAGTATAATTACAGAACAGAACTTGTACACTACTCAAAGCAATAATCATATATTTCCAGTAACTAAAGAAAACATCAAAGCATTTATTGCCATTCTTGTTTTGAGCAAATACCGTTAGGTTAGCCAGAGAGCACAACTATTGGTGTTTAGATTAGGATCTACTGATTTCCCCACTCGCCAATTGTATGTCAGGGAATTGTTTTCAAGAAATCAAGAAATGTTTATAATTTACAAACAGATCGGAACGATAAAATAAAACTGCTAATGGACAAACTAAATGAAGGTTTTTAAGAGTTTTGCATATTTCAGAAAAATCAAATATAAATATAAATTCGAAACGTATTTCGGCGTAAAACCCAGTAGCCAGAAAGACAGTGCTTCTGCCTTTGGGGTCAAAAGTTGTTTTGAGTATGTTAGTAATCGTTGTTGTGTCTTCAGATCATGAAGATAATTATTTTACAGGCTACAATTTGATGCAAACCCTAAAGTAAAAAGGATTTCGAGCTACAATGCAAGTATGTATTGACAATATTATATAAATATGTATTGACAATATTATATATCCGTAAATAAAATTAGAAAAACAAAAGAATGCGCAATGAGTTTTTCAGAATTTTTTTACAGAATCCATTGGTATTCTGCACAAAAACTTGGCGTTAGAACCTTTTTTTTGTTTGTCGATATCTCTTATAGTGAGATAGGGGCAATTTTCAAAATGAGCAAAATTTGAAAATCACCTGTAAGTCCGGTAGCGATCGCGGTAGCCATGATCTATTTTGACACTTATTATTTTTTCAAAAACAATTTTTTTGAAAACTCAGTGGTCGTATTTTAAAACTGTTTTAGTCAAGAATATTTTACACAGACATTGTAGCCCCATCTTTCAGGTGATTCTAATAACTTTAAGTCTGCGGAACGCGTTGAGAATACAGCTGGCTGCAAAACAAATGTTGAGAATTAATGCCCTAGCGGGCATTGTGGCGCCCCCTACGATTGAAATCCAAAACTGGAATAGAAACCTGAAAGATGCCTTTACACATGCCTACAAAAGATGATGTGGGGAGTTGTCGAAAAGTGGGACAAAAACGCAGTTGGAGTTCTTATCTGACATCCTCCAACATAAACAAAGCAGCCGGCTGTGTGTGAGGTCCTATTTTAGCGGTTACGCAAAGAAGTTGATGAGTTGGAAGTGCTGCTCCTAGAACGTGTAGTTCCTACCTCTCCTCTTCCATCTTATGTTCTAGTTCTCTTACCACTTCCAGTTAGTCGTAACCATTAGTTATTATTTATTTATCGCGGAAAAGGTGAGTGGTTTTTTCAAATACTTTGTATTACTTCTTCGGCCTACACAGCGTTGCAGTTGTTAAACTCATTAAAGTGTTAATGCCATCATTTACTAAAGTGATGATGTGGAAGTAAGTGTAACATGATCTGAAATCTGCATTATTGTTGTAGGTGCAATATGATTCTGAAAGTGGTAATAATTGCTTTATTAGGAATAGCGTCTGCTGTTCCTAAACCTGAAGAAAAAAAAGATAGAGTTATTGACCGCGAATTAAGTAATCAAGAGCATTATAAGGATGAACAGCATAATGCCCAATATGATCATGAAGCATTCTTAGGGGAGGAAGCTAAATCATTCGACCAATTACCACCTGAAGAAAGCAGGAGGAGATTAGGGTAAGTTTCAATTATTAAAAATTATTTTCAAAAAATCCCCATGGGGCATTAAAAATATTTATTTTAAAATGAGGAATTAAAATCTATGTTATGCCTTTTTAATTTCCATTTTTGGAGATATATTGAATTTTTGCTTACTCATGAGAATTTATTATGAAATTAGGTCATTCAAATTTAGACTGAAAATAAAATGCAGTGTAATTAAAATTTATAGTCATTTGATTTCTTGTATAATAACGAAAACAAATTTTTTTAACAGATTGATAGTAGACAAAATCGATCACAACAAAGACGGAGTAATCAATCATGAGGAATTGAAAGATTGGATTCGATACACACAGAAGCGGTACATCATGGAAGATGTTGAACGCCAATGGACCCAGCACAATCCAGAGAATAAGGACCAGATCAAATGGGAAGATTACAAGAAACTGGTGTACGGCTTTTTGGACTCCATGGATCCCCAGGATGCAGACAAAGACGACGAAGGATTCTCCTACAAAACCATGTTGAAGCGTGATCGCAGAAGATGGAGTATTGCTGATGGTGATGGTGACGAGGCGCTTACCAAAGAAGAATTTGCCGGCTTCTTGCATCCGGAGGAGAGCGGGCACATGAGGGATGTTGTTGTTCTGGAAACGATGGAAGACATCGACAAGGATAAAGATAGTAAAATTTCGTTGGAGGAGTACATCGGAGATATGTACAGGGCAGAAGAAAACGAAGAAGAACCAGAATGGGTTAAGAGTGAAAGAGAGCAATTTGCCCAGTATCGTGACGAAGATAAGGATGGGTATATGACCGAGGATGAGGTCAAAAATTGGATTATGCCACCAGATTTCGATCATGCCGAAGCAGAGGCAAGGCACCTGATTTACGAAGCGGATGCAGATGCAGATCAGCAATTAACGAAAGAGGAAATTTTGAACAAATATGATTTGTTTGTCGGCTCCCAAGCAACAGATTTTGGCGAAGCATTGGCCCGCCATGACGAATTCTAAAGTACTTAAATTATGACCAAAGTAGAATCTCGTGTAAGATATTTTAAAAACTTTCGTTTCAAAAATATGTGTTCATACAAAGTATCTCTAAGCGTGATTAAATTTGCATTTATTAATGTTTCTAATTTGTAACTACCTCTTCTATCATTTCCATTTAGAACAAATTGTGCTAAATAGCTTCAGCGAGGGCATTTTTAGATTTAGTTTCGTTTTGTGTGCCAATGTTTTAGCTTTATTGTTTGTCGAAAATGTATAGATGCTCCTATTTTTATATACTTTTTAATGTCAAGAAAATTTAATGAATAAATCATTACTAATTTTATTGCTTGATTTAATGTAGTTTTATATTTTTTTGTTGCCTACTTATTCAGTTAATAATTTAATTATTAATATATAAAAATTAAATACATAAAAAATGTAGTAGTAATTATGAGTATAATTTTTCTATTATATAATGATAGAAAAAGATAATCTACCAGGTTGGTAATTTTTTATTTTAGAAGCTATTAGTTTTACAAGTGACACTTTTTCGAAAAGTTTTAAGTATTGTGTTATGTTATGTCTTGCGTTTTATTGCATATTTGAATTCATCTGTTTATTGAATTTAAAGGTCATTACTAATCATCCATTAGAAACAATGCAAGAAAATATATAAGTCAATGCTTGTCGAAGAATGCCAATTCTTTGATTGAACACGTTCCTTCTTGGTTTCTACATTTGTATTCTTATTTGTTTCATTTCATTTACTAAAACAATACAAATTTATTAAAAGCAATTGTAGGAAATTTTAGGGGCCCGCATTATTATTCAATATCCCATACATCGAATTACTGAAGTTGTAAAAGTGGGCATTTTAATTGAAAAAAGCTGGGGTATTTTTGGGTCATTCATTACGAACCTAATGAATAAAAAAATGCAATCCGAAATGGAATATGGTGAATCAAAAATGAAAAGTACCTATATTTTCACATGATAACAGGTGTTTCAGGCTCCCAAACTCTCTGATTACTAATCTCTAACCAGAAATGGTACCATTCTTATAATTATTCTAATAAATAATTTAATTATTATTTAGTTTGTTTTTGCAATGTGGGATAATTATATTTATTGAAAAATACAACTCTCTTAGGTTATGCAACCAGGTTTACACTACCGATGATTTGGTTGCCTAGCTAACCGACATCTCCATATGTAAGCTATAAATCTAAACGATTTATTTTTTTTACCATCTTCCTGAGGAAGTAACTCTGAGGATTTCTCTTCAGTGTCTTAAGTCTTTTGTTTCTTCCACTTCACTTGCTATCTACCACTGAACTATTAACTATTGTGTTTCTGTTGATGATGATTGGTATCATCTTCAACGTTAACGTCTTTCCTGTGATTTGGAACATAAAATTTATTCTTCGGAAGAGTCGAGGTTCCACATTCTCTTATCTTACTACTAACATTTGTTTCTACACAACTTTCTTTTCTTCCTTACAAGCTTTAACAAATCCTATATTTCTAACTAAAACCAAACTATTATCGAACTTAATCTTATAAGTTCTGAATCCTAATCTTTCTAAAATAATTCCTGGTGTTCATAGTTTATTTCGATCCAGCTTTATATAAAGTTTTGTCAATCGTTTGAGTATAAGTTAAAGTGGCCAGATGTTATATAATGGATTGTGGGATGCTCACTGAAAAGAGGTTTTTATTTTGTGATTTTTACAATATATGATCTTACATAATATATTGTAAAAATCATAACAATAATCTCGTATCATCACAATAAACGAGTACTTGTATGCAAAATAATCATACA
>JAWQRJ010002957.1:0-12713 GCA_033557515.1 Diorygopyx duplodentatus | reverse complement strand
CGTCCAATGTTTGGGGCTGGCTGGCACTTAGGAAAAATATCCTCTCGTCCAATTGGGGTTGATGCGCTCGCCAATTTGAGACTTTGGCACCGTGAAGACAGTTATTTCTTGGTACTACTGACCGTGGTCCGTTTTTGGTCCGTTGCAGTATTGAAGTCTTGAAGGACACCACTCTTCCGTATCTTGCCGTGGATCGTGTTAACTGCTGAATTCTTCGAATCCTTGATCCTTGAATCCTCCAAATCCTTGGAATCCTACCAGACTGCGCTAGTTATAATTCTCACGTTCGCACTTACGTTTTTAAAAACGTATATATGTATATGTATGTATGTATATATATATATATATATATATATATATATATAATATAATAATTATATATTATAATATATATAATTTCAGGGCCAACCTTATATCTCCGTTAATAATAAAGATAGAATAAAAGACTTTATATAAAAATTGAATTATTTTAAAATTGCAATTTGGTGGAAAACTTAAATATATTCTTCTCCAATTTCCCGCTAAAGGGCGATAGTCAACTTCTTTTTCTTAAATAGGATTACATGCTCCTATCTAATAGAGATTTTTTTCTTTTTACGAATATCTAAAAATATCGCAACATTAAATAATGTCATTTGGGAGATGTATCACTTTTAAGAGTTTTATTTATTTAACGGGATTAATTAACACAACACTTGAACAATACAGAATGTTTGGAGCGTGATAAGTGTTATCGTCTACCTCACTCATTCGATTTCATCATTGCTTTTGGAATGGACCCACTTCCCTTAACCAACGAGCTAATACACCAATATTTCAGTAGGAGAAAAGGTCCTTGGGGAAACGTAGAATTTTTGCCCGAGCTCCTGTAAGATCACCATGCGAAAATTTAAAATGGAGACCACCAATACTGTATTATTGTATTCTGCTTTCAAATACATAAGCAGTTCACCGATGCAAACGGATTATCGAAGACGCTTTAATTATACATAAAAACAGACAATTAACGTTGATTGACGACATTTACATATTTTTTTCATACGTCTCTTCGCCGTACGCGCCTGAGGCCCGCTTAGTGATACGTCCGCTTCTCCTTATACACCTAATTACTTAGGCGGGATTCATTAATTTATTCAGACCCTCCGTGCGTGCTAAAACTTTTGCCGCCCTGCTGGACAAAAAAGCGACGTCAACGAAAAATCTTAATTGATTCAACGGACTGCTTATCAAACGTCGCCGATCTCGCCGGGGCCGACTTTACCGGCCGTTCGGCGTCCGTGCGCACGAACGCCGCCTGTCAAAATTCATCAATTTGCGCAACGAATATTGACACAAATTAATACCTAATTGATTGCGAAAGGGTACAAAAGGCGATTATGCTGGGGACGCGCGCGACTGTAAGCAGAACACAACGCAAGGATCTAGACGGCCTAGAACGGCGGCTCTCAACCTGCACGTTTAGCGTACGAACCATAACTGTCTGATCCAGTTATAGCGTTTTGACGAATTTTTAATTAAAAAGAAATCGTGACATGCTAGATTTGTTTGTGTATGTAGGGTTCCAAAAAAAGCAAGAGATTATGCAACCCATTTCTTACAATAACTTATTGCTAACAGTATGATAAAACAAGTACTTCCTTCCAGGTTACCTGCAGTAAGAAATTTCAATAACCCCTTAGGGAAAACTTTCCTTGCGACAAAGTATTAATTGATACGGATAATTTATTCAGTGCAAATGGTATGTAAAGTTGTTGCACACGAGTGCACATAAAACCTTATGATTGATTAGTTTCTGTAACAGTTATTACTAAAAATACTATTAGATTGTGATACTGGCGCCTGTATCTTTGATATATCCGAATGCCATTCCTATTCTCCAAATAGTTTGCTTTCTTTTTTATAAAATTCGAAGTTGATACAAATATTTAAAAGATAATCCTACTCTGATTTCATTCGTAAAAGTTTGAGAGCCTCTGACCTGATCTATTAAAAGTGAATTTCGGATCTAGACAGCAACAGCCGTAGCAATACGTTTCGATGCATATCGAAAGTATGTTAATGCGCTCTTAATACCCGGTATTATTAAGCATAATTTTTTGATTGATACGACAACAAAGAGATAAATTCCGGTCGACACAGTTGATATAAATAAGAGCTCAGCGTCCAGCATGATCGATATACCACGATAATCATAATTGCACTTTTATCGCTAAACGTACCCATGGCTTGTAACATGAAAGATTAATGAAGGTAGTGACACAACTTAAAAACTTCTCCTTCGTTCAAGTACTTTTATTTTTATTTAACCAGTAACAGAAAGGAATGGACAGTGTAAATCGTTAAGTATATAATGCACCAAACCTTCAACAGATGGCGCCTTGTGGTGTGTCTTGACTAAAATCTGTTCTTACATCGCAGGCAACTTAACAAAAAAAATTATCATTACTAGATTAGCTAATTTTTCTTTAGTGCCTTTTATTACAAATTTATTTTCGTGCCATCCCATAATCTTCAAGATATTGGTACGGAAGTATAACCACTATGCGCTATTAAAAATGTATTAATCCTTCCTAACGAAAATGGAAGTTTTAACTGTTATTTTATAGAGCGAAATTATCGAAACAATTTCCTAATGTTGAGGTTAATACCTTTGTACAGTTAAAATAATCAATTTTCTTGATGAAATCGCGGTGTAATAATATGATAACGGTAATACATTATAATACGTAGCAGTACAAATAGCATCGCAAGGAAACATTGGTGAGAGATAGTAGCTTTTAATAATAAAACAATTATTCTTTTTTAGATTAACACGAAGATATCAACTTTCTAACCTAAACCTAAACAACTTCTAATTGAAAATAAATAAAATTGAACATTGAAAGATGAAAACTAATAACAGTAATATGTAGTAATCGCTTTCGTGTGGCCCCGCGTTTTTGTTGCTTTCAAAGATGTAAAAGCAGTAATTTAGAAAAATACATCAAAAATTGTTTTGAGTCATTTTTATTACCACTAACCTAATACTTCGCTGGAACACTTGACGGTTAAAATTTAATACTTTTAGTATATTATTCAAAGGATAAGTATTCTAATATAGTATGAACTGTAAAGATTCGTTTTGTTAATTAACAAATTTTTTTAGTAACTAACTAGACTAAAGCAATAAATAAAAACTATCAAAATGTTATTCCCAAAATAGTGTTATCTAAAATAAAAATGATAATCAGTAAAAAGCTTATCAATCGAATTTGTTCTGAGCTTTTCTATGAGATATTCTCGTATTTATAGCAGCTATAAAAACCTTATGTATTAATTTAATGTAAACGTGCAACACAAAGTCTTGTACAGCCTTCGAAGGTGTAGATTGGAACTGAATTTTCAAAATTAGACACAAAATATGCCAAATTTAATTTGCAAAATCTGATAATCCCGTCTAATGCCATCTGAACAATATAAAAAGCTATATAATAAACATCTAACCAAAAATTAATTTTCAATCAATTAGATATAGGACATAAAATTTTCCCACCCAGGTCACATTTATATTATACATAGCATTATTAGTTTAAATAAAACTCAATAGCAATTAACCCTCCAACACAGAATTTTATCATTTTTGTACAATTTTAAAAGTATAAATTCATATAAATCAACATATCTTCACTATAGTTTGTGCCTTGATTATGAGGTTAGCTTCCACTTCTTGTGTCTCATCATTCATTTTCAAAATAAATTTTTGGTTAGATGTACTTCAAATATATCATTGTAGTAGAGAAAAATAAAACTGAGTGGGTGTAAATCATCATACGATTTTCTCTAATAAATTAATAAATTTATTAATTCTACCCTCCATGTTTCCTACTTTCTAATTCACATTCAGATGTATTGTTAAAACGAGGTTGCAATGCTCATTTTGATATAACTTGTATCACTTATATTTGATATAATCAAAACTGTACGTTGATTCAAATACAATTAACATAATCTGGTTAATAATAAATCCTATTAAATGTTCATATCTGACTGATACTTAACTTTATAAAAAATCGATAAACATAATACTGGTACTGGCACACTCAAAATTGTGAACAACTTTTCTGACAATTTGACAACACTATCTATACGTTGATAGTATATTTTATTGGGGAAAATATGCAAAAAAGGTTTTTGTTGTTGGCCTTTTTATTAAACCAATATTTCGCCGCACAGTGCCAGATTCTCTTCTTCAAAGGCTACAAAGAGAAAAACTATCACTATTTTTTTACTAATTTTTAATTCAGTAAAGTTAAGTGGTATACAAAAAAGCAAACTTAAAAAAAAAGTTGTTTCACAGCCTAAATATCAAATGGTAGTCAGCAGAAATATCGGTCCAATACATAATTATTACAAACATTAAAAGATGATTACGAATTAAAATTATTTAAGTAATAATGTAAAAAACGAGACTTTAAAAACTGTCAACCTATTTAAAACGTTAACGTTAACGAGCAAAAAAACTCCTCAATTATTATTATCTATAGCGTTCCATTTTTATATTTACACAATAACATACAGTGGGCTGTAAATAAAAACATTCTTCCAAAAGATACATATTTAAGATAGGTCAATGATTTCATAGAGAAAGAGAATTTAAAAATTGTAAACAAAGATCCAACAACAAAAGTTCAAAAAATTGTAAAACAAAACTGAGAGAAAATATCTGATTTAATAGATTAGAGAAATATCACATTATAAACAAAAATCCACAAGCACCTAAACTAATTTAATTAGTTTACTAGTTAACTAGTTTAATTAAAACACACAAACCAAACATGCCCGTTCATGAATGCACAATCGGTTTGTGCATACATGCTCCAAATCACACCCTAGCAAAGAAATTAAATTATACAATTAATACAATATAATACAAACCCAAATATTCTTTTGAAAAATCTTTCGAGTTAGTAAATAAAGTTTACTAATTCGAAAGACAAACATACACTTACCACCAAACTGTAAACTAGTTAGTTTTGACGTTACTAAAATGTTGTCAAATATACCACCACAAAAATGTATTCTATTACTAAACACCATTTTAATTAATTACAATATACAGTTGTTAAAGAGATTAGAATTAATTCAATTATTCGATCGTATTTCATATTCAATAACAAAAATTATTTACAAAAAGACAGGTGGTAAGTCCAATTTCTCCACTTTTGGCAAACATTCTTATGGATAACTCAGAAGTCCGAAATTTTTTAATTAGCTCTTTCCCCTGAGGATTGTCTTTTGGTTTCGTTACGTTTTTAAAATTTTTGGTTGTTAATAAACCTTATAATCCTTTATAATTGGTTGTTATAATCCTTTGAGTTAATAAACGACTTTCTAGTTCTCATTAACAATTTACAACCTAAAATCGAATTAACATTAGATACACAAGAAACCAGATCTATTAACTTTTAGTGTGTTGTAGTAGTTGTATTACACTAAAACAATCAATATCTTCTCTTTGCGATGTTGTTAATAATACCTCACACAAATAGCTTTTCGTGACTAAAGAACTTCCATCTAAAACAAATTGAATCAAGCAGAAATGGTTCTTGTAATCTGATTATCAGTATTTTTAGCAATAATTGAGAGTTCACTTCACTTAACGTAAAATATTAAAGCAGTTCATATTTTTCCCCTATAAACCTTATTTAGTGCATGAATTGTTGGAAGACGATTTTGATCATAGGGTGTAACTTGCAGAAGATAGGATGCAAAAAGTTGAAACTGATACAAATTTTATCAAAAATATAATTTTTGACATTTTTGCAAAAAAAGTGTTGTGTAAACAAGAATAATTGCAGATATTGGCTAAAGGGACCATCCACGTGTAAATTTAGAGGTTTACACGCAGTATCCGCGAAAGGTTAATGTTTGGTGTGGAATAATGGTCTGCAGGCTATTTGGAGCTATTACAAAATCAAATTACCACCAATCAAAATGATTAAGCAGAATCCAGCAAACCAACACACTGTGCATCCAGACATCTAGTTCCAACAAGACACTTTGGTCTGCAAGCTTGAGAGTATTTGAAAGGAACTTTCACAGACCAATGGATTGGTCTAAGAGGGCAGATTGAATGGCCTCCTCGATCTCCAGACACGACATCAATGGATTTTTTTCTGGGGATATTTAAAAAGTGTTGTGTAGGCAAACAGACCATGACTACTAGGTGATCTGAAACTGAACTACATTTCGCCACTGCTAAGAAGTATTTTTCAAAAATATGCGTTCTATAACTTTCAATTTCATTTTATTTATAGTTAGTTTATGTATAGTTAGTTTACACTTCAGCGAGATTAAACTGCCATTAATAGTTTATTTCATTTAAATTGTCTTTAAAATTCAGAGACCGAATTACCAAATACAGTAAATGTTAACAACACATATTATTTTAGTCGGTTAAAAGTGTTAATGTTTTTAGTTTTTATCATTTATTGTACACGTATGTATATTGTTAGTTTTAATTTATTTCAATTAATGAAATTTTAGTGTTGTTAATTTTTATTTTCTTATTTAGAACAATGTCATTCTACTTTAATTTTTTTACTTGATTAACAAACTATTAAGTTTGTTAATCAAGTAAAAAAATAGAAATAAATGTACAATTTTTCTTTAATGAAATTTGTAGCTTTTGTTTTTATGGTATTGTAGTTGTTTTAAATATTTGGGAGTTAATAACAGTGAAGACATTTTCTTGAAGGAACTTCAAGCAGTGAATAAAAGATTCATAATTCAAAAGAGTTTTTATTATGTTACTATTTTTTATTGAAAAAATGATATTATAATTAAGTAGTAATTTCTTAAATTGTTCGACTTAATGATATAGAATTAATTCTGATGTCTCCTTGACAGCGCAGAAAAGATAGTGAAGATATTTTACTACAGTTACGTGTTATGACACCAATTCTACACCATTTTTATTAGAGACTGACCGAAAATCAGAATATTTGTTATTGTCGTGATTCGTTGGCACTAATCTAGTATATTATAATTATACCGCATTTTTTAATAATTATTAATGCTTCATAATTTATACTTACCGTTATTGAATCTTGAGTTATTTTCAAAATGACTTCAACAAAATCATAAGAAAGCAAATACAACAGTCCATATTTTAACGTATTTATTTATAACATTCGATTTTTTTCGTACTTACAAAAATATATAAAAATATATAATATTTTCAATAAAATAGGTAACAGATATACAGTAGTATCTATTTTCTTAATCGTTGTCGTTTTTTTTATCGTGTGGAATTAAGTCGCTTTTATTGCTCAGAATCTTCGACGCAAGCGTGGAAGCACAAGGCAAAAGCTGATCTTTCTTTTCCATTCGGTTTATTACGTATTTCGTATAAAACAGTCTGAGTTTACGAGTAAACCGCACACTCCTTATTCAAGTCTAGTCGCTCGTATTGCACTTTTGCGGTTTGCGTCAAGTATACATGCGGATATAACAAAGCTTTCAACCACAGGTGATCAGAGTGTGACAGTTTTTCATTAGCTTTTACAAAAGTACAGTATAATAAATGATGGGCGCAGAGTTATTATGGCACACTTTGAAATTATCTTATTATAGTATATTATGTTTTTATTGGTGTATTGTATACCTACGTGTAGTTTTCTTATTGTCGTTTAAGTATAAATGAAATGCCACCATTAGGTGGTCAATTATAGCCATTTCCTGTGTACGTCTACTTATATAGCTATGAGCTCAAGAATTTACTATTTTTAAAGGTTAACTCAATTGTTACTCACGTACTTGTTGTAGGCGTAGACACGTACGCTTATTTCTCTGAAATGGTTTTAAAAATTAAACGCAACGAACAGTGTTAATGACTAGAGTTCACTATAAATTTCGTTTTCTTCAAAAAATTGCACACATTCAATGAAAAATAGTTTTCTTAAAATTATTTAATAAAAAGTATTAGGTATTATTCTTTTTAAGTATGAGTGTAGGTGTTGTGACTTCCACGCTAACATCGAAACTTTCCGAAACCTATTAAACTACTTAAATAACCTATGAGGCAAGATATTCTTATAGATGATGACTATTTACAAAAAAAAATATTACGGGCAATTTTTTACATAAATTAATTAAGAGCGAGATAACTCTTGTTACGTTAAGAGAAAGTCGCTAAAGTCCGATGATTCTAACCCGTGATCGGGGAAATCTGTGTGCAGGAATTGTGGTAAGGTGGGATCACCAAAGTCTACAGGCGATAAGGAAGAATCTCCAAAATCTGGAGATGTCAGAAAAGAATGGTCCGAAAGCGGTAGTGATTCACCATCAGATTCCAGTAAAAAGTAGTCCAGATCGCTGCAGTCTGATAACGATTCTGGTTTTTGTTCCGGATTCGATGATAATGCTGCACTTAGGGTTGCTATATATTTCATTGCTAACCTTAAAGTGGTTATTTTAGTTAATTTCTCGTTCGCGGCGGTGGTAGTATGGACCGGTGCTAGATGAGGAATTGCTCTTCTTAAAGATTCGAATGCTTGATTTATTTCTCGCATCCTATTGCGTTCTCTTGCATTAGCAGTTTTGCGCCTGTATTTACTCAGAGGTGCCGGTTTTTGCTTGGGTTTGTGTGTTTTCGTTAGTTTACTAGTGTTCTGCTCGTTTTGCGGTGCCGTTTGCTTCATTAACACTTCGGTTACCCTTCTTACAGATCTAGGCCTTAAAGAGTATTTATCTTCTTTCGAGGATGTGTTGTTGCCATCGAAATTCTCGTTGTTGTTAGGATCGGGGTAAGCCATGTTAAGGTTTTGTAGTGTAGATTCGTAGTTAGTCAGTAAGTTTTCCATGATTTCGTTCACAGTTACAATCACTTAATTCATTATTAACACAGAAAATGATCACAACGATAAAAAATGTTTTAGTTCGTTAATTGGGAAGTTCGAGTTTTGATCGGTCGTTGAAGTCACCGCGGGTTCGTCGTCTGATTTCGTGTTGAAATCACCACCGCGCAAATCTCGCGATATCGAACTGTCCGCTGGGGGCAACTTCTATGTTCGCGTGTTGCTTGTTAGACAGCTAGTTGGTCACTGCGGTATTGGGATGTTGCGCTCAAGTAAATCGAGAGCTGGACGGATCTCCCTCCACCCGAACCTTTGGATCTTGCGCTCGAGCTGGTAAAACGAGCAGATACCGCGGCAGTATCACAATATGCGCGGCGCACTCGCCCGCCGGTGCAGCGAAGAAATGATGAATTGGAAAATCATTGTGAAGGTGGAATAAAATGACGATAAAGATCTCCAGGCGGGTGATTAAGAGGTTCGCGGCATTGTGAAACACTTGCGTGGTAAAGAGTGCAAGGCAGTATCGTTAACAGCTTTTCGATACTGAAGATTCTGAGAATAATGCCCGTATATAACCGTTTATGAAATTGTTAATTTCGACCGTGCAGCAATTTTCGTATATGCCTTCAAGAATCTGTATAATTATTGTTATTACAACTTTGTATGCTATTTTTAAAATTACTTCTAATAACTCTCTTGCTTGTAGCTTAATAAGAATGTAATAACACACTTTTTAAAGATACAAAATTGAATTCATTGCAGGATTTGTTACACTTGTCATTAATCAAACGTATATAACCACAGGCTGTATTCAAATGAAGTTATTTCTAATTTGTTTTAATTAACACTGTAGTTCTGTTGAGCAACAAAATTATTGTATACGTTCGCTCCTTTCATTAATACAATTACAGCGATATGATGAAAGGATAATTAGTCTAAATAGGTAAAACAGTAATTATTGTAAAAGGATCACATCATCCAACTCGAAAACTTACATTTACATAAGTGCTTTACGGCTTTCGACAAATTTGAATTCTAAAGTGGAAAATGCAAAACAGCGTCGAAGAGTAATGCGTCGACGTTGGGTAGCTTTCGGGAGGTGTATGGCACCTGCAACGTCCCCTTTGTCAACCTTTTGTTGCGGCCGAAGAAAAATGAACGCATTTTTTAGTCGGTGGGAACGGATTAAGCACTCAAGAGCGGATACGCGTGCGTTATGTATGGCGCTCATAAAATAACATTAGCTGTTGTGCGACTGAATGCAGAACGCTGAATACCATCTTCAGATGAAAGGAAAAAAATGGAACGCTTGCATTGCTTTAACTGTCGGGTCTGCAAGTTTGTATTGCGGTTATATCATACTTTCACTTTCGGTAAATATTTATTGGCAATACAGGACGTTCTAGCGAAAACTTTCCGGTATAATATTCCATAAATGGTATAAGATATCATGAAAATTTAAATTGCCATCCATGTAGGCTTTAAAAAAGATATAAGGATGGTACAAGAGCACTTAAAACGAACTACTTAATTAGATTTTTTAAATAAAATCAAAATTAGGAAACATATAGAACATATAATAAAAGACCACTCTGATCCTTTGATGCGCGATTATAAATTGATGTTGCAATGTCTTTGGTGTCAACGAGTATTAAAGTTTCTGCAATAGTGTGAGGTTTTGGTGTTTGAGCAAATCGCAGATTGACTAAAGGTAAAGTTTTTACAGCTCGATTGATAGCCAACTATAATTATAATTTGCTGGCCAACTATCTACCTTGCACTACAATTTTATTATTGCGGTTTTATAGTTAAATATAACAATTCTCAGTGATGCTCGACATTGCAATGAATATAACTAATACAGGTTGAACATACGTACACAATAGTTTTGAACGAGCGGTACTAACCACGTTAAATAAATAATTAATAATTCATTCTCTATTTAAATATATTTCATACTTGATTCTTATATTTTGTGGGTAAATGTTCGCTTATCCATTAGACTGAATACTAATAAGAAAGCACCAAAAACTATAACAGACTATTTTCATATACCTAGTAGAAGTACTTCAGACTCAAGTCAAGAAGTTGTACATTCACGAAATGATTCACCTCCAGGAAAGAAACGTTGTGTTGTTCGTCAATATAATCCTGATTGTTTGGAATTTGGTTTCATATGTTGCCCTGAGTCTGCCCAGAAAATTTGCCCAGACTTCAATGCGTTGTTTGCAGAGAAATTTTGTCGAACGAATGTATGAATCTATCAAAATTAAAGTTCCATTTACATACCAAACATACAGATCTTCAAAATAAGTTACTAGAATTTTTGAAACGTATTAATCTATTCTATTATTAATATATTCTATAATTTATTCTACATCGAAAGAACAAGCTTTCTGGCAGTTCATAACACGTTTTATAATAAAAGATTAAAATAAACAAAAACCCTCTTTGAAAATTATGCATTCAATAATCTCATGTAAGCATCAAAATTGAACTGTCAAGCCTCTCTAGCATAACTTTTAAACAAATTGACCTATTTTAATTTGTTTTACATCGAAAGAGTGCTAAAAGAAAAGGCTTTCTGATAGTTGATAACAAAAGATTAAAATAAACACAAACCTTGTATAAAAATTCTGTTTTCGATAATCTCATATAAGCATCAAAATTGTAGTATCACGTCTCTTCCTATCATAACTTTGGAACAAATTAATCTATTCTAATTTATTGTAGATTAAAAGAAAATCAAAAGAATAAGTTTTGTAATAAACTGTAATACGATCAACGAATAAAATCACAAATAAACAAACGCTTGATTTGAAAATTATGTTTTTGAAAATCGTCAATATCAAATTTGTACTATCGTGCCTCTCCCTACCATAACTTTTAAACAAATTGACCTATTATAATTTGTTTTACATCGAAAGAAAGCAAGAAGAAGAAGTTTTCTGATAGTTCATAACACGTTTTATATTAAAAGATTAAAATAGGCAAAAACCTCGAAAGTTCTGTTTTCGATAATCTCATATAGCATTAAAATTGCACTATCATGTCTCCCTAGCATAACTTTGGAACAAATTAATCTATTCGAATTTATTGTAGATTAAAAGAAAATCAAAAGAATAAGTTTTGTAATAAACTGTAATACGATCAACGAATAAAATCACAAATAAAAATAAATAATAAACAAACGCTTGATTTGAAAATTATGTTTTTGAAAATCGTCAATAGGTATCAAATTTGTACTATCGTGCTTCTCCCTACCATAACTTTTAAACAAAAAAACAAAAAACTATTCTAATTTGTTTTACATCGAAAGAAAGCTAAAAGAAGAAGTTTTCTGATAGTTCGTAACACGTTTTATATTAAAAGATTAAAATAGGCAAAAACCTCGAAAGTTCGGTTTTCGATAATCTCATATAGCATTAAAATTGTACTATCAGGATTACCTAGCATAACTTTGGAACAAATTAATCTATTCGAATTTATTTTACATGGAAAGAAAGCTAAAAGAATAAGCTTTCCAACCGTTCATAACTAGTTTTATAATAGAAAATTAATATAAGCAAAAACCTTGTTTGAAAATTATGTTTTCAAAATTCTTATATGAGCATAAACAATGTAATATCACGCCTCTCCCTGTCATAACTTTGGAACAAATTAACCTATTCTAATTTATTGTGCATTAAAAGAAAATCAAAAGAATAAGTTTTGTAATAAACTGTAATACGATCAACGAATAAAATCACAAATAAACAAACGCTTCATTTGAAAATTGTGTTCTTGAAAATCGTCAATAGGTATCAAATTTGTACTATCATGCCTCTCCCTACCATAACTTTTAAACAAATTGACCTATTCTAATTTGTTTTACAT
>JAWQRJ010002956.1:0-12715 GCA_033557515.1 Diorygopyx duplodentatus | reverse complement strand
CAGCACTAGCTAATACGACATACTCCCTGGACGGGCCAAGGCCGACTAAATCTGCGAACCATAACGCCCCACTACGTATTGAAGAATTTGGGCGCGGCTTAAGTTACGGTGGGGCGGACACGCGCATGACAATGACCGTTCTAATGGTACGGCAATATTTATTTTACCGGTATAATTTTCTTTTCAGATGACTGAGTGGAAGATCACTAAAATCACTAAAAACTAATACCACCATAATAATCTATTTAGGAGGTAGTTTTTTGTTTGTTTTTGACAACTCTGATTTGATACGCAATAACGTATCAAATATTGTCGTTTTTGAGCGGTTTTCTGATTTCAATGCTTGGGTGCATCTTGGTGTGTTCGAAAGAAGAAGAAAATATGTACACCGTAAGTACGATTATGATTATTATTACATATCATTGTTGGATTGATTTCCAGATTTCTCCTTGTAAAATGCAAATAAAATGTAAATTGTAAAATGTAATCCTGTTATAAAAACATTTACTAGTGTGTCTATTTTTATTGTTGATAAAAATAATTTAAGCTAATTTACAAATGGTATTAATAAGACACATTGCCAACCTGCACATTCATTATTTCTCTATTCGTAATGTACCGACATAAGTGGCCATAACTTTTATTGTGCCTCCGCTGGAACTGACAACAAACCTTGACCGAAATCAAATGACAAAATCGATGCCACTGCAGCGGTGCAACATACACGTACTACGGGAAAAATCGACATCTATAGTGGTACAAAAATATCCGGATCATATAAATTTTATAGCACCCTATACGAGGTGAACCTTAAGCAATGAGTCACAGAGCACCGGTTAATTCCTCGCACCAAAATCTCGAACGAAACTTCTCTTAGTCAAAAAGTTTGTAGTAGAGGAGTTAAGGTCATATGTAATATTCCTCAACAACTTCCAAGGTCATGAATTGTAATCTGTCTTTACGTTAACGACATATCTGAGATATTATTGTTTTGAATAACTTACGTTTTTACTAAAAACCTGATAAAACGGTTGAACCATTTCGAAGAAGTGTTGAAAATATGTTAAATACATTTGGTACATTTTCGGAAAATAGTATTAGCCCTACCGACTATAGCAAAAAAAATGTATAATTGGAGCAGTATCTATTAATTAGTTAAGCTATAACCATGGAGATTCTGCAGATTCTGGACGCGTCTTGACGCGCATTTAATTTCGCCATTAGCAGCCATATACTAGCCGCATTTGCTAGTTAGGATCACCTAGCACGCACCATAGTTAATTATTGCCCCATACGCCATAATTACCTCTGCACCATTCAATTATCGAACTATATTCTATCCCGGTGAACACCCGAGAAGAATTAGAAAATCGAGTTCAAGGAGCTTTTGATGCATTAGTTCCGATTCAAATTCGAAATACAGTAAAACCTGTGTTAACGGCCACCTTTCTAAAGCGGCTACCTGACGAAACGGACAGTATAAAAGTTCCCCGAATCCACTATAAGGCAATTCCCATATACGAAAACCCGTTATTTACGGCCACCCTCATAAAACGACCTCGACCATATAAACCCAATATTTTACGAAATTTTATCTTCACCGAAATTTACCTGCCAATATCGGCCGGTATTATTCGGTCGTCTTCGAAAGGTTCTTCGAAAATTGTATAATTGGAACAGTATCTATTAATTAGTTAAGCTATAACCATGGAGATTCTGCAGATTCTTGACGCGTTGACGCATTTAATTTCGCCATTAGCACCCATATACTAGCCGCATTAGCTAGTTAGGATCACCTAGCACGCACCATAGTTAACTATCGCCCCATACGGCTTAACTAGCTTGCCATAATTACCTTTGCACCATTCAATTATCTGTATTAAACGTGACCAGAGCGGCAAATTCCCAGTTTCGGCGATACGGCGGCGTGTTGCGACCTTCTGAACTTTCGAAAAAGACCCATAATCTCCGGTGTCGAAGTTAACGGCTTAATTGTTGCGGGGGGCGGTCCCGCGGCCCGACTCGCTAATGAATATACAACGGGCATTAAGCGCTTTGTCTGAAATTATTCGGGTACCGCTGCGGATAACCCTCCCGGGGTGTAAATCAAGGCAAGGTGTACACCGGCTCGCAGAACTAACCGGGACTTCTCAAACTTCGTCCTGGATCGCGCGTTGCGCCGGTTATTCTCTCTCACCTTTTGATGTTCATTTTGCATCCATCCAGCGCTGAAAAGCTGCCGCTTTGCTATGCAACGAACGAACTTTCGCGGTCTGACGCTGCTTTGAGTAAGTCGTACCTGGAACAAAGGAATGAAAATGTTGAGGTGCGGTACTTTGCAGTCGGTGATTGGTGATGGCATTAAGGGGTCGCCAGTGGGAAGAAATGGCCCAAAGACCGTGATTAGAAAGGCGTGGATATTATGCCAGTGGAGTCTGCTTCAATAAACTGTAAAATGAGATGTAAATTTTCATAGTTTTCGAACGCGAGCTTTAGATAATTTGGGTACCTACGTATACTTCATAATCATTTGTTCATTGATTCAATTGCTAAATATTGTTGACTTAGCTATTTGCATAAGTCATAAATATTGCCTTGTTTCGAGGAATTTTGATATCGCAAAAAGAGATTTTATATCTGATTGTATACAGGCTATCTACCGTTAACCCGTCTATTAGAAATATATGGGGAACGGATAAAGCTAGAAGCTGAAAATTCTGAGAACTAAAAGAAAAAATATTTTCAAGAAGCTGTCGGTTCCGGTTATACCGGAAGTTGACAACAGCTTTATTAATTTAAATAGAATGACCACAATTTAAATTTCTTAATCTACATTCAATTTTCAACAACTTTCGTTAAACGTTTGCCAGGCCTAAACTTAATAATTTTCGAGATATTATATTTTTCGCAAAAATTATACAATCGCAGCAACATTTTGCAAAATCGAATTTTCATAATTAGACTTATGCGATAATGTTCATACTTCATTAACCATTAGTTGAGACATTGCACTTTTCAGAAATACACCCAGCGGGAATTTCTTAGGTACATTCTTTACAAAATTGAATTTTGACCAACTGTTTTTGTCTCATCGAATGTAGAATTAAAATAATCGTTAAACGGTTTCCCTACATCTAAAATTATCCTTTTCCAATTATTTAAAGGTTTTTCGAGCTCTTGCTGCAAAAGCGATCCTTTGACAATACATTCATTTGTTGTAAATTGGGTTACCTACCAATTGGTTATCAATTTTGATGTTTGTGTAACTTAGGTTGGTTGATTTCATACTTAGGGTGAAAAATGAATGCAGGCATCATTTGGAAATCGAGTTATCAAGATATTTCACATGTTTAGTCCTTGATAACGTTGGCAGGACTGAAAATATGTTCTAAAATGGTAACTAATAATTGTCCAATGTTGATGTTATGAATTTATTTATTATTCATGGTCGATTCCAACAAACAGTAAGTAGAACGTGTAGGGCATTTAATGAAAAATATCCAAATTTGCCGGCTAATAGAACAAAATTCAGAATGTTACAATTCAATTTTATAAGTCATGAGAAAGCAGCTGGAGCAATACAAAAAGCTAAATCACTCATGAATTACGAGAACACTGTCACTATGGTAATCCAAACGTCTCACTTCGTGCCGCCGTAGGAGTAGTATAGCTAACGTGGTACTGTGACACCTTGACCTTTTGACCTCTTGTTGCTAAGGGGGTCACGCGTGTTAACCCCGGCCGCCTTATCTTATCAAAGGTCAGCTAACTTCACCCCGGTGTCGCGCGTCACCGCCATTGACGTCACCGCGGGGGGATTTTTTTTTCTATAGGTTGGCCTCGGCTGACGCAATGGTCACGTGACCACGCGAAAATGGCGGGAAAATTTTTGAAAATTTGAATAGTGGTGGGAAAATTTGAAAAACGTGAACAACGTGTAGTTAGGCAACCCAATAGACGCGTCACGTGACCACGCGAAAATGGCGGGGAAAATTTGAAAATTTGAAACGTGAACAACGTGTAGTTAGGCAACCCAATAGACGCGTCACGTGACCACGCGAAAATGGCGGGAAAATTTTAAAATTTGAATAGTGGTGGGAGAATTTAAAATTTGAAACGTGAACAACGTGTAGATAGGCAACCCAATAGAGGCGTCACGTGACCAGGTGGACGAAAATGGCGGGGGGAAATTTTTTGAAAATTTGAAAAACGTAGTTAGACAACCCAATATACGCTGGGGGAGGCGTGGCTCTAAAAAATTGATGAGGAAAAGTAAAAAAAGGGATAATAATACTCAATTATTACAAAGCTATTTCTTTTATTTATTTATTTGTACAGTATTAATGTTGATATGTTCCTAAATATTTTTTACAATTTGGACAATAGTGATTTATATTCTTGAATGAATCTAGTACATATGGTAGAAAAACGCAGGGCCAAAGACTAAAATAAAAAATATAGTAATAATAAAGTCACTTCACTAAATATATTTACCCTAGTAAACACAGCATGATACTACATATATGAGTTCTGGTAGTGGATCTGGATTTTGTTTCTGTTACAATTGTGTGATTACAGTTTGTACAACACATTTTTTGATAATTTGGTCCGTAGTTCTGCATAGTTTTAGAATAACTATCATGTAACGTTGTAAAATATTAACTAGGTCATTTTAAAGAAAACGCTGTTTAAATATGAATTTTAATAAAAAAATAAGTGTACATTTATACTATATTATTGTGATCTATCCAACTATTATGTTTACTTTCAAAACCTAACCATTTAACAAGAACTTTATTATTTTTTCGTTTTAATACTTTTTCAACTAAATAAATGTCTGGATATTTTACTTTTTGTAATTGATATTCATAGAACCCTCCGAGAATTTCTTTATTGTCTATATCTTCTAATAAATAGGTTGTTGGATTAGTAAGTTTAACGTGTTTAATTGTAAATATTTCAGTTGACCAATTGGGTTGATATTTTTTATCGAATATTCCTCGTGTTTTCGATATGCGCACCTGATCGCCAACTTTAAATTTAGTTGTTTTGTGAGCTATTTTAATATTACTGTATGCCGTATCCAATAGCCTTTGCTCATCTTTTATAGAAACTTCTAGAGGCTTCATTCCTGTGGTTCGGTGTTTAGAATTGTTGTAATTATTTGTAATGTGTTGTAAAATATCAATCCATTTATAGTTTCCGTTGTAGCTAAAATGTTTCCACATTCTTCCTTTTAATGTTCGATTAACGCGTTCTACAATTGAAGCTTTCTTTTCACTGAATGTGCTGTAATGGTTTATACGGTATTTTTTCGTTAATCGATCAACATCTTTGTTAAAGAATTCTTTACCTTGATCTGTTTGCAGGTTATTAGGAGCTTGAACTTTAAATACTCGCTCTAAAACATTAGCGACGTCCTTTCCTGACTTATTTTTAAGAGGAAACGTCCACGTAAATTTTGAAAAACAATTAATTAGAACTAAAATGTACTTATATCCGTTGTTTTCTTTAGCGTAAGGTATCATTTCTACCAAATCGGCTTGAAATAAATCATTTAAGGATTTAAGTATAACTTCACGCCTTTTAAAATTAATTCTTGCTGGTTTATGTATTTCATCGATTACTTGCCACTTTTTATTCATAACTCTATTCTATTCTATAATTTTAGCCTCTCTTAATTCTTCAATTATTGAATTTATTTCGTTTATTACACCTGTATTTCCGGCTTCGTGAGAGGCGAGTAGTAGTCGAAGTCTTTCCACAAGTTCGTTTGGATTATCCCAGTATGTGTATTCAGTATTTTGCATCAGTTGTTGTATAACACCGTCACCAGTTTTAAGTGTTAGAGGAGCTAAAATTTTTTTATACTTTTTCAATTTACTACCATCTATTTGCTTGTTAGCTTGATAATAGCGTCTATTTGCATTTGTTTTGAATACAATTTCAGTGTAAGCTTTCTTATCTTTATCGTTGTAACCACGAGGTTCCTTTTTAAATAGTAATTCATAAAGACCGCGTGTCCCCTTATATGTCTTCCGTTTTACAATTACATCACCAGAAGCTGTTATAGTTAGTGGTGAATTACCAATATAAAATTGTTGTTCTGCGGGATCGTGTCTAACACCGTATTTACGATCAAATTCGTCCTGTTTTTCCTTTATATTCATTTCTCTAATATATTTTCTAGGTAGAGGATGATAAAGTTTTCTATAACTATCATCATAACTGCTCTCCAAATCCTTATCATCATTATCATCACCTGAAGAGGATTTTTTAGGTGTAGAAAAAAATGTGGGTGACTTTAATTCTAAATCATCATCATCAGTATTATAATTAATATTTTCTTCTTCTTCTTTTATGGAATCATTATTTTTCTTGTCAAGCTTTGTTTGAATAATTTTTAATTGTTTAGTAATTGGTGAAAACATTTTTTCTCGCACAATTTCACCATGTTTTAAAATATTCAATTTATTTTTTATATCCCTCCGTTTTATAATTATTCTTTTTTTAATTGTCTTCTCGCTATCAAGCATATTTAAGAGTTTTAATTCATACGGTTTGCGAAGTAACAATGATTACTATTTTATGTGTTACACTAATATATATTTATCAAATCCTTGTCGATATCGTCCGACTGATACAGAACTATCTTTAAATATGGTTAAAAATCCATACGGTTCTTTCCAACAAAAAGAACACATCTCTTTAAAATTATCAAATGTCATATCGGTGTTTACATGATCTTTATAAATGTGTTTGAGATTTAGATCATCTTGTTTGAATAAGACAATCAAATTACTATTATCTCTTATTAGGTGTTTCGGTATTTTCGCATAAGTTTGACAAAGATAGAAACAATCTATGTGGTTATGACGACCCATGCTAAAATATTCACGCATCACGTTTTGGTTGTCACATGAGACGTCATCAAAGATGAATATTGAATTGTGTAGAGCTTCGTTAGGCGATAATATGTTTTCATTGTTGTAAAACGAATTAAACTTTATACCTTTAATTGGCTTCAGTAATCGTTCGAGGTAAACGTATTTAGGTTGCTGTAATGACTTCGAATACAGGTAAATGTTTTCAAATTTTAATCCATTCTGGTGTTCGATTAAGGTAATTATTATATTTGTTTTTCCACAATTTGATGGTCCGACAATCATACATCGAACCGTTGGAGGTAAAAGTGGTCCATGTTTACAGTTGTTTTTCACTTCAAGTGCATCAAAATCATGATTTTCCACACTTAATGATACTTTCTGCGGAACTATTTTCATATTGACGTTCATATATAAAATAACGATAATAACTTGTTTGCCTATCATTTATCTTTCACCAACATACACGTAAGTACGTAATGAAGCTTTATTTAGGAGGTGGGCTAGTGAATGACACGATTAATTCTCTACCGTTTGAACTTCATATACCTGGTTACAGATACTGCGGTCCAGGTACGAAACTACAGAAACGTTTACAGAGAGGTGATGAGCCTTTAAATAAGTTGGATGCAGCATGCAAAGACCACGATATAGCGTATTCCGAAGAGAAGGATTTAAAAAAACGTCATATTGCTGATAGAACGTTAGCTGCAAGAGCTATGAACCGATTTCGCTCGTCTGATGCATCATTTGGTGAGAAAATGTCTGCTCTAGGTGTAGCCGGTGTAATGCGCAGTAAAGTAAAATTAGGTATGGGCTATAGCACTAACAATAATAAATGTGCAAAAGTTATGAGACAACATTTAAATTATATTAAGAGAATAAGTAAAATAGTTGATAACGTTTATGATACCATAGATAAAAATTTGAAAGAGTTGGAAATAAAAAAAAAATATATCAAAATCAACACCGATAGCAATAAAAAATTGTTTAAAAAAAGTACACGCCGTAAAATAAATCATCCTGCAGAGCATATACCCCTTCAAAAAGAAATTCCAAACGCAGCGATGTTAGAAGTTTTAAATAGGAAAAACATGAGAACTAAGATGGAGGTCGATGATAATAATGCCGATGATAATGATGCTGCAGAGAGAAAGAAAGTACAAGGAATTAAAAGAAGATTAAATAATGGAAATAGTAGAAATAATTCGAAAAAGTTTAAACAAAAATTACAATTACCTGTTGATGTAGAAATGATTAATGTTGCTGCCGAACCAGAACGAGGTTTAAAACGGAAACAACAAGATGGTAATGATGATGGTGATATTTTTTTAAAAAATGAAGTGAAAAGATTAAAAAATGTATTGTAAAGTAGATTATTTATTGTTCATATTGTTTCTTCAAGCAAACTTGACTAACACGTTCAGACAGGAAAAATTATTTAGTTAACATGTTCAGACAGGCAAAACTATTAAATATATCAACTTAATGTTAATGAAATAGTGTTATTGAAACTTTTCTAATGAATGCACGCGCACGTACAATCAAAAAGTGGAAGACAGAAAATGAAACAAAAGAATATCAGAAAATCTAGAATAAAGAAAAAAAAGTGTATCGCATTAGGACGGGTTATTAGGGAAATTAAAAAAAAAGTATTACAAGAAAATCCAACTGATATCAAGAGTGCAATATTGGTGGCAAAGAAAGTAGCGTCAAAGTTCAAATCGAAAATTAAGACACCTAAAAAACGAATAGTACCGGTTCCGAAAACTGGCGGCATTTTACCGTTGATACCAATATTTGCCGGCTTAAGTGCTCTCGGTGCGCTAGGTGGCGGTACAGCGAAAATTGTGCAAGCTATAAATCAAGCGAAACAAGCCAAACAAAATCTGACTGAATCGGAACGACATAATCGGACTATGGAAGCTATTGCTATTGGAAAGGGTTTGTCTTTAAAGCAGTATAAAAAAGGATTAGGTTTGTACTTAAACGCTTTTGAAGCGCAGCGAAACTATTGACCATAATGAAAAGGAAAGAGAAAAGGGGACCTTTAACAAACGTAGACATAAGAAAATATGCTAAAACCTACAAAATACCACATTTTCGCGGTGTATTTATGAAGGATCGACTTCCGAAGAAAATACGGAAAACGTTTGAAACCGGTATTATAAATTTGGATAAATCTACCGGTCCGGGTACACACTGGGTTGCCTATAGTAAACGAGGTTCTCAAATAATTTATTTCGATTCGTACGGTAATTTAAGACCATCGAAGGAAGTTGAAAATTATTTTCACACCAATGGACCTGTGCAAGTTAATTATAATTATAAAAAATATCAAACGTTAACAAAAGCTTCCTATAATTGTGGACACCTATGTATAAAATTTTTATTAAATAAATTGTATAAATAGACAGACAAGTTTTTTATTTTGTATTATTCATCATGTCGTATACGTTCACCTTTCATCAAAGATCTTCTGTGCTTACTGCAAAAATATATCCACCTATAGTTTTAAATGATCAAGAATTTTACGTCATAGGATTAGTGAATTTTGTGAGCTACAATTCAATACCAAATGTTGATTCTTCCAATAACAATTTCTACTACGATCTTAATAAAAAAATTACGTTACCAGAGGGATTATATGAGGTCAGCGATATTAATCAATATATACAAAGGTATGTTGAGGCTGAGGAAAAAGAAAGCAAAGATCCTACACGTATAAAAATAAAAGCCAATCGAAATACATTGAAGTGTGAAATACTATCTAACAAAGATATAGATTTTACAAAATCAAATAATATCGGAAACTTATTAGGATTTAACAAGTCCATTTTACTTAGAAACAATGTTTACATTTCGGAGCATCCGATAAACATTTTTGCAATTAATTCTATTAATGTTGAGTGCAATTTAGTGACTAATTCGTATAACAATGATAATCAAATGCATATTTTACACGTTTTTTATCCAACGGTGTTACCTGGTACAAAGATAGTGGAAAATCCTGCAAACGTTATCTATCTACCAATCAATACAAGATATATTAGTGAAATTGTACTTAAAATAACTGATCAAGATGGTAAATTGGTTAATTTTAATGAAGAAATCATAACGGTTAGACTTCACCTTAAGCGCCTATAATAAGCAGAGAAAGAAAAATGGTATTTAGATACAATAGTAACTTAGATTTCGCAACTATAAAAAACATTAGTGATAACATTAAAGGAATCAGTGCAAAGAGGAAATTCAAGGTGTTAACAAGTGCTAATGAACAATTTCTACGTGTGTTAGGTTTCAAAGTATTGCTTCGAAATAACAGCAGTCAACATTAATAAAAAATTAATTGAATTTTGGTGTAAATTTAAGGTTCGTCTGAGAAAACTGGGGTTGTATATTTTATGTGCTTCTCGATTTAAATTAAAAACAAAATGAGTTTTTACAATTTAAAAGTTGGCGACAAAGTATACGCAGATAATTCAATAGTTAATTGTGAATATCATACTCACCAACCGTACGCAGGTACAACTTTTAATAGTAACGATGAAATTCGTATTCCAATTCAAACTCAGGATGTTTATACGTTACCTTCACGTAGTTATCTATACGTTGAGGGGAAAATGTTGAAAGATGATGGTAAAACGGTTAGCACAACATTGCAGTTTATAAATAACGGTATTACCTTTCTATTCGATGAAATTCGTTACGAATTGGGAGGGACAGTGATCGATCGTACACGTAATCCGGGTGTATCAACGACCTTGAAAACTTTTGCATCGTACACATCAAATGAGTGTACTAGATTGGAAAACGCCGGATGGGAATATTTAGAAAACTCTAAAATAAATGATAAAAATGGAAATTTTAGCGTATGTATACCGTTAGCTATGTTATTAGGCTTTGCTGAAGATTTTCAAAAAGTTATTATGAATATTCGTCAGGAACTGGTATTAATTAGAAGTAATTCTGATATAAATGCTGTGCATAATATTCCATCAACAGCTGCAGACAAACCTAAAATTAACATTACAAAAATTGCATGGAAAATTCCGCACGTTATCGTGACTGACATAGAGAAGTTACATTTGTTAAAATACATTGATGCAAATAGAGATTTAGAAATTGCATTTAGAAATTGGGAATTACAAGAGCTTCCTCTCGTACAACAAAGTACTAGACATACATGGACGGTAAAAACAACAAGTCAATTAGAAAAACCGCGATTTGTTATTTTTGCATTTCAAACTGATAGAAAAAATTCGGTTAATCGAAATATGAGTGTGTTCGATCATTGTAATTTAACGAACGCAAAGTTATACCTGAACTCTGAGGTATACCCGTACGATAACATAAATGCTAATTTTGATAAAAATCAATGGTCAGTACTTTACGAAATGTATGCGCAATTTCAACGATCCTACTATTATAAAAATGGTGGTGGGGAACCGTGCCTTTCGCCAGCTGCATATAAACAACTAGCACCAATGGTTGTTATAGATTGCAGTCATCAATCTGAAGTCGTGAAGACCGGAGCAGTTGACATTCGTTTAGAATTTGAAACTTCACAAAACGTACCTGATAAAACAACTGCTTATTGTTTTATATTACACGATAGAGTGGTTAAATATAATCCGTTGACAAGTGTTGTAAAAATCTTATAATATGTTCATACTTGATGTTCAGGGATTCCAATATGGAAGTAATCAATTCTTTGCTAAAGAACTATGCATCTACAATATGACAAACGGCACCATTCATCATACATTCGTGGAGCTAAAGCCTAAACTATGGTGTTTTAATCCTGTTGTGAGAAGACATTTCAAGTGGACTGCTCAAAACGTACATGGACTAGAATGGGAAACTGATTATGGTGAAATGACTAATACCTCCTGGACTATAGCACATGAAGATATTTCTAGTTACATAAAAAGTATAGTAAATGATGACATCATTTTAGTTAAGGGCTTAACCAAAAAAACATATTTAGAAAATTTTATTTCAAATAGAATTGTTAATCTTGAGAAATTTGCATGTCCTAATTTAAAAAGTTTATATGGAAATGTAACAAGCAATCATTGTAATAATCATTCTATTAATTCACTAAATTGTGCTGTAAATAATGTACATTTGTTATATAATTGGTTTATAAAATAAAAACAAAAAAAAGTTAATATAACTGTTTTTTATTTTCAATATTTATATTTCAACATATTCTATACCATCTTCTTAAAAAAACAAAAAAAAAGTTAATATAACTGTTTTTTATTTTTCAATATTTATAATTCAACATATTCTATACCATCTTCGTAACAAGTTAAGGATGAAGGACCCGGTTTTAGTTTCTTTTGGAGATGTCTTACCCTTTCTACCTCGCCCTCAAAAGGATTTTGTAAAAAAAGTTGCCTACGAGGAGGTGTTGCTAGCGCTGCTATTGCTTCTAGGGCAGCGCTCTCATCTTCCTCAATGTTAAAAGTGTACGTGGACATCGCTTTTTCAAATATTGCCAATTCTTCATCGTTCTCCAATCTAAGCCGCACATATTTTACTGGTAGATTTCCGAACTTTCGTTTCAACGTAGTATCTTTTGGAGAATAATATAATTTTATCAAAACCTGCTCGTTTCCTCTAGCAGTTATTTCGTTAACACCAAATCTGTTAATAAAATATATAAGAATTTAATTAAAAAAATAATACAAAATTAAAAAAACTTACTGAAATATTGCTTTTGTCAGTACCATTAATGATTTTACGGGGAATTTTATAGGGTCTTGTGTCTGCACTAAAATGGTACAAGGTACGGTTGCCATAATGTACGGTCGTGGTGATAG
>JAWQRJ010002955.1:0-12717 GCA_033557515.1 Diorygopyx duplodentatus | reverse complement strand
CTATACAGGGACGCAACTATAACTATGATCTTACAAGCGAGGTATGACACGGTATAGGGTTGTAAATAAGATTCTAAAGTTCAACCCCAAAACCCCTTAAATCCTCGTGCATGGCTGTCAACTTTGAATGAAAATTCACATTATCAAGTCATGTGGAGGCGTTCTTAAGGGGAAAGGCCGCATATAAAAAACAATACATTTTAAAATGACAAAAAGGAATCTTGTTAGTTTGCATACTTTATTATTCCATAATACTATCAATAATTTTTCCGCGTTAAAGATGAAGTAAAAAAATGTGACCATTTGAGATGAAAGGTCTTTCGAGTTTTATGTCCTATACAACTATCCATAAACAATTCCAATTCCAGTAATGGTAGCATCGAGATCCTTTTACGACATAGTAATGTCACAATTTTCCGTTAACTAATCACAGCGCTGCAGTCACCGATTCGATGTTACGTAGGTCGATTTTCTAGTGATCGTGAAACGTCCGTGGTCGTTACCATATTCGATCGTCCAAACGACGCTTAGGACATGTTTCGCTTGCGACACAATGCGCAAGGGGCCCGTTGCGCTTCTCCCAGAGGACAATAGTAATCAATCGGAAAGAGAGGTCGCAATAATGAGATCATATGTCGAAAGTAAGAATCACTGGCATGTCGAATAAAGCAGAGGTTCTCAAACGCAGAAGATTGTCTATTCATATTGAATTATTCTTATTATGGTATGCTAATATGTCGCCTTGCTTCCTGCATGTACCATCTGTGTGTTGATATTTAACTTAAATATTTTATTAAGGTTTATGTGACTTGCCGTACAGTAATAATTAATTTATGACATCTTATGATTATCATTCTAGAGGCTATAAATTGGGAATTTCTCCAACACGCAAATCAATGACTTCCTTATTTTGAAATAAGTCATTATAGTGGGAATTTTACGTCTGCCAATGTAATAAACTATTCACGTTTCGCAAGCTTTGAAATTTCTGGTTTAGAAATCTCTTTGCGTACGACCAGTCTACCAAATAAACGAATAAATCACAGATAATCCGAGCAATTCCCGCGTTTCGTTTTTTTTTCATTCGTTCTCCCAGTATGTCCTTATAAGGATAACTGATTATCTCTCAAGTTGCTGTAGGGAGAGTGGTAAGCCTAGCTTACCATTACAGACTGATAATCTAAAGTACGTATTTCACGACTCAATTTCACAAATCTGATTTCTCAATTCTATATATAAAAGGAATATCAATTAAAAAATATGTTTATATAGGAAGATTTTTCCTCTGCGCACAAGAACTGGAAAATAAAATACTGAATACTGCGGTTAATTAATATTGATAGTAATGTGAAGTGCTCTAAGTAGTGGAATTAG
Source organism: Diorygopyx duplodentatus (assembly GCA_033557515.1). NCBI lineage: Eukaryota > Metazoa > Arthropoda > Insecta > Coleoptera > Scarabaeidae > Diorygopyx > Diorygopyx duplodentatus. Next base: position 11,343 of record JAWQRJ010002955.1, on the reverse strand, counting down.
TAAAGCGTCTGTTAGGTACAGAACGTTAAAAATGGCTTGCTGCAAACTATGGTCATTTCATCATTAATATCTTACACAGATGCCAATATGATATAATTATAGTAAATTGCAACAAGAACATGATATAGAGGAATTGCCGTTACTAGTAGTTATTAAAATAACTGGTAATGCAAGTAAGAAATATAAAAGTAAAACATTTCAGTGAAAATACTGCAGGAAAATTCCGAGGATGTAAAAAATCTAGTAAGGAAGAATTCACATCAGAACAATTCCAAAATAAAACAAACATAATTCGGTTAATTGTAGAACATGCACACAGAAATTAAATGAAGTATATTCAAAGTTTAAATAAAGAGCTGTTACTCTTATTATTTAGAATAGCAGGTAGTGTCAAGGTAAACAATGACATACATAGTATAAAGAGAAGTCGTATTGTTTTTACACTTTATTTATAATAAATACGCAAAAAAATAAACAATAGAAACAAGTATACATATTGCAAAGATTCGACTACAGGTAACCCCCGTATAACACGGTTTCACTTTAACACGGTCCGAGAATTGTGAAAAACACTTATACAAGACGGCATCCTAGAACTAGAACACGCTTTTACTCTAACGCGGTTTGAGAATCAGGTAATTTCCCGTATAATACTTAACATTTTTAAGAGCAAAATTCGAAGTTAGGGAAATCCCACTACAATACCGAGTATGACCTTTTTAGTGCACAAGATATCTCAGCAAACATTTCAGCTTGTATGTCGTATTTGCTTGCTGTAGAATATTGTAATTTATTAAAAAAATTTCGTGGAGTATGAAGTAGATTTCAAAATTTTGTGGTTTTCTTTCTACTAGATTAAAAATTTTCGGGTGCATATTATTCAACCTATTTTAGATATGGCAATTATATTTCTCATTTCTGTGAATTAATTTATAGCCCTGAACTGTTTATATATTTATTATTATTACATTCAATCTTGCTAGAACAAAAGTTAGAAATTTTGTATCGACTCAAAAGAGGGAAAAGTATCATATGTCGCAAAAAACTTAGATTTAAATGAAGCAACAATCCGAACTATACAAAGAATTAAGCTAGTAAGCTTCCGTTGCTGCTGGTGGCTCTATTTCCGCAAATATAACTTCTCGTCCCAGAGCACCAATAATTGAGGAAATGGAAAAGGCTCTTGTGGATTAAAGAATGAAGATTGAAACATGTGGATTGAAGAATGTTAAAAAAACGGATTCCAGTGGATACCACCGGTATTAAACACAAAACTTTAAAAATCTACAACTACTTAAGGGAAAATGGGGAATCTGCAACTAACCCTCTTTGTTGCTAGTAAAAGCTGGTTTGGCCGTTTCAGAAAACGTTTTTAACTATTTCTCATTACAAAATCTGAAAATACAAAGAGAAAGCATAGCAGCTGGTATAGAAACTGCCAAAGCTTGCTAACTCTCTTCGAGGGGAAGGTTTGGACGATATGACCATAGGACGATGACGATTTGGACGATGTTGAAGATATACAAGAATTACTGGTGGAAGAAGAAACTGATGAAGCAGATTTGGTGGAAATGACATCTTGAACATGCCAAGATAATTCAGGGGACGATAGCACAAATGAAAACGAAGAAATTAAACACCTTAAACTAAAAGCGTAAAAATGACGTAGACTATTCCGAACAGTTGGTATTACATTTCCTAAATGAAGATCCTCCAATTGAAAGATGCATAAAATTTATGAAATATAACTCCACAAGTGTTTAGCACCATATAAAGAAATTTATAAAGATCTCTCAGCTAAAAGCAAACAATCTAAATTAACGGTTTTTTTTTGGAAAAGTAGAGGATTGAAGTCAAGATATAGCTGACAGGATAAGACAGAAAGTATATCTTGCATATCAAGTTCACAGGATGAGGATATCTTGTCACAAAGAAAACGTCCTCGGTCAGTGGTGCTCAGTAGTGATGACGTAGAAAACAATGCATAATACATATTAATATAATAGTTTTCTTGAAAATTGCTTTAATAAATATATTTTCCTTAATTATAATTTTTTTTTATGTTTATTTTTATTTTTGAAACCTAACTCCCTTTTTTAAACGGGGTTACCTGTGCTTTTTCAACGTTGATCAATCTTAAGAAAATATAAAATTGTTGCAATTTATGTGAAATCTAGCACAGTGAATTGTATTTTTTTAAAATTTTTATTTGAGTATTTCGAACCATTAGTTACTATTAACAATTAATAAATCTTTGACTTTACTACCTCTAACTGAGTGGGTATAAATTATCACACGACTTTCTATTACCTAGTTTAAATATTGAGGATTCATCAGTACGTTCTGATGATGCCGTCTGCAATGAGCGGCGAAACGTCAACGGAGAGTTGCTTCACAGACGCGGCGATCACCGGAAAGCCAAAGGAGAGGATTCTTTTCTTCTTATAAATTTATGAAAGACATGAGTGTTGTTTAACAATAAGGGAACCTTGCCAAAAATCGATTGATTTACGAATTGTTCATAAAATTTTAATGAATGAAAATTGTAATGCAATAAAACTAGATTAACTTAATGTAGGCATTAAACAAATGCAGTTCAAATTATATACGGTAGACTGCATTTGTATGCAACTAAAGTTGCATAGTGTCTGGAAGAAATGATACACAGAGTATATATTAAAATAGGTTTATATTATAGAGTAGTGGAACTACGGTAGCTTTTATTTGAAACATATTTCCTGAAATGAATTATAAGAAAGCTTGTACTAACCAATAGTACTAGATCTGTGCAGAATATGTCATTCCCATAAGCTTTTGTAGCGCGGACTATGATGTCAGTACGTGTAGAATGTCAGTTGAGCGTGTAGAAATATATGCAATCAAGTACCACGGGTTGTAACACCTGGTTGCATATGTACCAGGCGTATAAACTTGTAAAAAAATTGTACACATACTGTGATAGTTAGGATGATCGGTGCGAGGTGTATATTCATAAACAGTATATTTTTGCGAAAAGCTATTTAGAAGGAACAAAAGATGTAAAAATTGTTACTATTTTGCTTATTTTTTCCAATTTATTATGGTAAGATTATGAATTTATTAGCTATATTTAGGAATCAGACTCAAAAAACGTTTATTTATTACAAAGTTTTATGATCTTAAAACTTGAAGCTTCATACATCAAAACTAAAAGTAAAATTAGTAAAAATATATAACATATCAAAACTAAAATTCAAAATTTAGTACATAAAACTAAACCATACAAATTTCAGCAATATCAAAAATGTAAGAGATTAATTTATATTATCACTGTCGTCCAAAACCACTGTCGGTCTGCTAATGCACAAATTTGTTAAATGTGCTATGTGAAAGCCCTGTCGTAACATTGTATATTTTACATATTTATATTTAATATATTTTTCTGATCGTAAAAATAAAATTGTTTTTACAGAGTATTGTTTTTTAAATATTAGTTACCAATGTTATCATTGCTAATTTTTTTCTAATGCTTGTAACATTTTTATTTAGCTTAAAATTAAAATCAGAATATTTGTAAAAAAGAACAGTTGCCTTTCTTTGTAATATTTTTTTGAGACTGTAACAAAGGGCAGGTTTTTCCATAAGGAATCTTCAACTGTTGATTTTAATAGAAATTCCAATTTTTTGGAATTTTCCTTGTATTACTGTCGGCAACATGTTTTCACTTTAAATTTTATATGTATAATTATTAAATTTATTATATGTTCATATTATGCTGTGATGTGCTGTTTATACATTTTTTAATAAAAGTATTTCTTAATAAGCTGGTATTCCATTGTTGTATGTTCTTTTTTGGAAAATATAATTCAATTGGCGCTATATTTGACACTCCCGTTATAATATTCAAAATATTTTTAATTCCCCGCTCAAAACAAGTGGCGCTAAAAACAGAATGTAAAGATTTGTTTAGGGAATTGCGTACACGTGGCATGTAGTATTAACATTTTAAGCGTCATTTAATTTTACGAAGTGAAGCTTCTTATTTTATTCTGGTTTCTTTAATTTCTTAATTATTTTTGAATTGTCACCATCTTTAAAAAATCAAATTCGCATCATTTATTTAAATTTTTTAACATGTTACTTGAAGGTTGTATTATTAAGCTTTATTATTTTAACATTTTAAATATAGCAGCTTATTATTTGATATTAGGTATACTTTTTCTACCTTGCTTTTTGCAATTTTGCAAACTCTTGAAGATATATTTCGTTGTAAAATTCGTGACGTTAAAAATTTGTTTTCTTCGAACTTTCCCTACTCCACTGTAGTTACCAGTGGAGTAGGGAAAAAAAGAGGAGTAGAGCCAAAAAGCTTTCTGGGGGGATTTTGGGAAGTAATTTTGTTGTGAGATGCGTCACAGCATATATTTATTATGCGTTGCAAATATACAACATGTTAGTTATAAATTATTATATTCATGTAATCATAGAATTTATTAGATAATACGTGTTAATAATAAGTGTTGATGGAGTGGTTGAATTGTGACTCTACCTACCGTGACTAGATTTTCCAAAACAACCGTGTATGGACTTTTGAAGGAAAGGAAATGCTGAGTGGTTAATAGCAACTCTCAGCCACATTGGGTAGAAAGAAAATTGAAATCGACCAAAAGAATTCGATCTGAAGGAAAAATGGCTGCTTTTACGAACAAGTGGAGACGAAAATTTTCCACATATTTCGCGTACCAAACGATGCATTCATGACAGTTCCATAAACTTTATACCCTATTCAGTTTGTTTTATTGGTTCTTTCAATGAAAAAACTTGCATATTATATCTTTGGATCCATTTTGAAGCAGTCCATAGTTATGAATATGCGGTGGTCGCATAGTAAGTACCTTTCGATTACGTAAGTCATCCTGAAGAATTTACGGTCCTCATTTGTGTCAGGCCAATTGCGTGCTGAACGATTTATGAACGGGCCGTATTCCGCGCGTATTTTCGGTAAACGAAAAACTGCGCGCGGCCAATCATCTCCAAATTCGGCGCGACGCAAGAATGCCTGGCCGCCACCGGCTCTTCGCGTAACGAAAGACGGCGGTTAAATTTAGCTGACCGCCTCTGGAAAAAAACGATAAGAAGAAAGTGACCGCGAGTGCATTGCCGTGTATGCTCAGAAAAGGAAGAAAACCAGTGCTCGTGGAGAAGTCGGTCTGTGCCTTGGTCAGCGTTTCTCAACCGAGGTTCCCCAAAAGTCCCGAAATCTGCAAGAGATCAGCAGCAATTCCGAGAGACTTAGTGATTAATAGGCTGACCAGTAGTGATGATTCACTGACCAGTAGCGGAAATAAAATTTTTAGACAAAACATGAGAAACCGAGTAATGTTGTGATATGATAAGATATACTCCTTGACTTCCGGGTGGCCGGTGTTTTGCTTAAAGAGATACTTGGCGTTAACGTTTCGCTGTCATTTAATCATTGCCAAGTAACTAAATGGCGCCAAATTACTTACACTAATACATAAAATGAACTTAACTAGTCTCCCAATCAGCCTCAATATCAATAATTGACATAAAAAATTGCATCTTGCTGAGAAAGAAATATGCGAAAATCACTTTCCATTTCATTTTTCAGAAAATACTATCCATGTTTCATATCTATTTAGGATATAATAAATAGTACAGAGGCCGGAACTCCCGATGAAGTATTACTTCAAACTGCAAAATTGCTGTCAAAATAATTCGTCAAGATATGTCAAAATCTCACAATCAAGAACCGAAAATTTTGGACCAAATGCATATTACTTACTCTTTATATCTTTAAGGTAAGAGAAAGTAAAAAGGCTGAAGAAAGGTATCAAAGTCATTTTGTGAATGGCGCAAGCAAAGAAGGTCTGATATTTTTCTCGTAAATTTGTTCGATAAAACCAATTCTACGAGACCCTTTACTTTGTGGGGTCGATTTTCAATGATTAAAAATTTATCTAAAAGTAACAAAGAATGTGAATGTTAACAATTTTCCGAGAACTGTTACATTTCTAAAGCGGCAAGCTATTGATTTTGTACCCAAAAAATCTGTTAACTGCAGAGCAAGTTGAACAACTTGTCCTTGAAGTCTCCTAGTGGTATTGTTGCCACTTTCACCCATGCAGTTTTTATCGTATTTTATTTATTTTATGCTACAATGAAATACTAAATACGTTGAATGTGTTACAACTTACAACTTCTGGTTAGTTTTCTTTAAATATTTTATTATGATCTACCCAACATGTTTCAGCTTTGTTGAGCCATCTTCAGGGCTGCTTCAATAATATAAATACAATTATGTACTTGAATTAACATTGTGCATAGAATGATTTTTATAGGATGTTTGGCGGACAATTATCCAATTCTCTTTCACCACAGAAGATAAGATATACATCAACAAAGATATTAAGGGAAGAAATACCTCAACAAAAATACTGGAATATTAACAACGGTGGCACAAGAACATTTAATTTTTATCATTACGACACGATTAAAGCTTAAATTGACAAGTAAATTACATTTTAAACCATTTCACTATAAAACTCGAGGCATGACACCTGTTCTCTAAAATAAACATAATTGTATACATAATGTTAACTCTAATCATTGTGTTTATATTATTGTAACACCCCTGAAGATGGCTCAACAGAACTGATACATGTATATTCAAAACAACTTATTATCTAAACCTGGTTAACGATGTATCCATTTATACACAAGAAATTACCATATGTTTCAAAAAATTTCTGTGGATAACAATATTTTGATAAATGTGTGATAAAATGTTTGATAAACTTAATTTAACCGTTGACATCTGTCAAGGCACCTTTTTGTCGGATTTTTTAAAATTGTAAAGTTATGACACTCACAGTGGCATTGATATCACAGAGTAGGCATAAACTCCGACACAAGTTTTCTCCAGTTTTGTTGTGCATAGCCTACCCTAAACTGATTTTTTAAGACGATCTTCAACACGTATGTTCGTGAAAAGTGGAGAGGATTTGCTTACACTAAAATAACTTAGAGGTTGGCGTTCTGCCGCTGCAGCTGAAGGTTATATGCACCGAATCATTAAACAGAAAGATTGATGTATCTCGTAAACGTCTGAAAAATATGGACATGATTTAAGACGATCTTCAACGCATATGTTCGTGAAGAGTGGAGGGGATTTGCTTATACTAAAATAACTTAGAGGTTGGCGTTCTGCCGCTGCAGCTGAAGATTATATACAACGAACCATTAAGCAGAAAGATTGAAGTATCTCGTAAACGTCTGAAAAATACGGACGTGGTTTAAGACGATCTTCAACACATATCTTCGTAAAAAGTGGAGAGGATTTGCTTATATTAAAATAACATAGATGTTGGCGTTCTGCCGCTGCAGCTGAAGGTTATACACAACGAACCATTAAACAGAAAGATTGAAGTATCTCGTAAACGTCTGAAAAATATGTCAATGTTACAAAATGGATTGAATATAATTATATAAATTGCATATTATACAGTATTGTGCTATAAAAATTGGATTTTATTATTGTTTATTTTCACTTGTGGCGGATTTGAATTCTCTTTTATAATAAAATTTTTATACTTTATTTTATTTTAAACTTTCACAAAAACAGACCATTCAGGCACCCTGCGGACAAACAGAGTTGAAATTATATAAAATTACCATAAAATAAATATACTACAGTGACACATAGCAGGTTAAAAATTATTGACTTCCTACAGATAAATTGGCAACAATGTAAAGGAAATATTTTATTTAAAACTACAAATATTGTCCAAAAATACACACACGGAAATCAGCCAAAAGGGCAAATAACGCAAATAAGGGCAAATAAATAGGCAATGCTTGGCTTCTTTTAAATTAAATTGAATCCTTTTTTCTTCTTTTTCGAATCAGTCCTAAATAAATTCGAAATTAACGTATGTAGTCTCAAAATTTTGTAAACGTTTCTGCTGATTTATCTATTTTTCTTTATATTTACTTGCTTGAAATAATAATGTGAATTAGAAACCGTATACTTTCTTTCCTTTTCATTCTACAGTAACTACATATTACTAAATAAGGAGTAATATTTTTTTAATTTGAATTTTTTTTGTGTTGCTTTCAGAGTGGTACAATGAAAAACATCGTTTATTACACGTTCATAAAAACTGCTTTTCTTGTACTTGCATGATTTCCCTTGTGAACTAGTCACGTGTGGGTGTAGAAAGTTTAGTTTCTTCAAATAAATTCAGGTTGCGGTCCGTGTTTTATGGAAATACAAAAATTTGCAAGAATCTTCATGGAATTGAAGTATCTTTGAAGCATTTTTTAAATATTTCTCGGCTTTAAATACTCAAAACCAAACTTAATTTAAAAGTATTTTAAAAGAGAAATTTACAAATGAAGCAGGAAGAACAATTTTGTGGAAAACTAACAATGTGGAGACCACAAATAAGAAAACATTAAAAGAATATTAAAGAATTAAAAGAAACATTAAAAAAATGTGTGGAAATGTTAAAGAATCATGGAATTGGACCATCAATGTGTTTAAGAATTATCCAGTTCAGAAGCTTATTTCTGGTCTTCTCAAGATTCCGTATACTTCACAACAAACTTACACATCTAAAATTATTTTCCAAAGGAATTTAAAAATTAAGAAGGAACATTAAAATTTGCGAAACCCAATCGGCGAGGAGACCACAATTAAGCTTCCTACAGAAAGAATCCACTATAACCATTTTTTCAATGGGAGAGCTCCTATTGGTTTTGAACTTTGAAGGAGTAAGCGTACAAACAGTTATTTGAAATTCTTCCAAGGATGAAAAGGTTGAGAAGCGCTGTCTTAGATAGTGGACTTGCCGAATAAGGAAAAGCGTAACATTATTTCCATGTTAGACGTGTTCCTCATCTCTCGCTGGGCCGCAGTACTCGACTCGAGTGGCTTGCGTGCGCATGTTGGTCGTGGTCAGTTGTTCCTGCCTAGGGTTAAAGACTGTGGCCTCAGCTCCAGCGTGCCTCGCCCGCCGCCGCCTGAAATAAGAAGGCCGAGAGTGCGTACGCCCACGCAGCGTCCGTAACTGGTCCAGATGGATTGCGCCGGTCACGATGCAGGTAACGACATACATATGCACGCGGTGTTGATTACAATGACCCGGGCGGCTTAGTTTGATTGAACTGTCAAGTGTACTACGCGATGCGGGTCAGCAAACCTGCCTTTCTATTAATAGATTTCGCAAGCTATAAATGTATCGGTCTGTGAACGCACAGTAATCAATCACAACTTTAACTGCGTTACATACAGCATAAAGTAGTAAACTTCGATTTTGGAGATTTAACAAGGTGTTGTAACGGTTCAGATGAGCGGGACGTCGTAGTAATGTTAAAAGTTTATTGACAATATATTATGTGTACATTGTGTTGGGATTATTTTAGCTTTCAACAAACGCTTATTTTTTAATAAAAACATGCCATGTTAAAATTTCGGGGTACATTTAGGCTCTTGTTTAACTAGCAGTAAGTAAAGAAGCATATATTCCCTCAGTTCTTCCAAAGGGTAGCGTAGCAAATTTCTTGTGTGCGAAAAATATTTCTGCAAATATCATCCATCATCCATTGGGAAAACCCATTGGATGACATCTGTGACTTCCTATTACCTATCCCAACATTTTCTAAAAAGTGTCCTGTTTACAAATATCAAATTTGACAGCTTTAGAATCCACGTTTCCCAAGTCAACTAGTTATTTCTTCAAGCTATATTTTTTATAAGCTAAGTCTTTTTTATAATTCTCGACAAAAATAAAATATGTGTGTGATACATCATTGCATACTGAAAAAATCTGTTTTCAAAAATATAAAATTTTACTATATGTATGCTATTAAAAAAGCTAGTTAGCCTTGTACCCCAAAAACAAATGAAGATATCAAGTTGGAAAGTTGAGAAAACTCGAAAAATTCAGAGTAGAAGTCAAATACAAAACTGTAAGAAATATGAAATGACAACACTAACTACGTCTACAAAATGTCTCTACACTAACTACGAATTTAATAAAGCAATGAAAGAAGACGATTTCAATGTTAACAAAAACACGCGTAATTTTATATTTTATTAAACGTATTGCCTTTTCATTTTCAAAAACTTTAAGCTATGTAGATTTCAAAACTGTAATTATATAGGGTGCCTCGAAATTACCCTGCAATATTTTACCGACATATTTTAGGGCAAAAATAAACAAAAAAGTTTTAATCAACAAGGGCCAAAAATGTTTCCCAAGGGGGTTACAGTCCCATAAAGAGAGAATCCTGAGCTGATTTTTTCTATACATTGCTGAAATTTATCTTATTTGTTAAGATAAAATTATGATATTTCATATGTTAACTAAATAATATATGCAGAAACATTTGCTAGTGACACAATTTTAAAATTTTGAGCAGGACTTCCCAAACGGGGGGAGGAGTGTATAAATTATCCCACAACTTTTTTATTCGGCGATCTTTCTCCATTTAGATATAAAAATTTAAAAACTCTTTTTAAGTCTTTTTACTTTCTCTCTTAAAGCGAAAGTTATGCATTCGGTCCAAAATTTCGATGAGATTTTGACATATCTGGACGAATTACGGTATTCTAAGATTAATGGTACCATTTTTGGCCATTGGTCTGTCCGTCCGTCTGTCCGGATGTCCGTCCGTTAGATATAGTTTGTGGTCCACACTTCTACCATTTTTAATCATTTTAAGTTTAATTTTTAATCATTTTTAATCATTAAAGTTTCAACTAAAAGTTGCATGGTTTCAGTCTTTCTCTCTTCTAGAAGTATTTTCATATATACAGGGTGCCCCATTTCCTCTAGACCCTAGACGCTATCCAACTTAACATCTTTTAATGGAACACCCTGTATATTATTACATTTTTAGGTTTCTTATGGAATTTATGGTCTAGTTTATTTTTTAACATTGCAATTTCTGATGATTTCTGAAAATTTATTCAAAACAACGAACTAAAATTTTTCATTCATTAAAAATAATTAAAAATTTTCTATTTATTCTATTTATTGTTAGTTACATCAAAATGCATGATCTATATTTCATGTTATTAATGTAATTCATCAAGATATGTCAAAATCTCACCCCAGAAATTTTTTCGACGAATGTAATACTATCTTATGGCGGCTCAAGACTCACGGCGAGAAGTCTTGGCGAACATTCTCGCCGAGAACCTCACTAAACCAGTTAAGTTCGGTTACTGCAATATTCATTAATCCGGCGATTCGGGTCCAAGCATCATGATTTAAATTTTTGTTTTTATAATGACGATATTTCGTATCCCATAAAACGAGTTCGGAATGAAAATAT
>JAWQRJ010002954.1:0-12719 GCA_033557515.1 Diorygopyx duplodentatus | reverse complement strand
ATCCTGTATATCTAAATGATGCTAAAAGCTCGCTTACAAGGTGCGAACAGCTTTGGCAAATTGGTGAAAGGGTTGTGACCGGTGGTGATCAAAATTTACTTGGACGTCTGGATTGATACCTTCTACCCATCCGAACTTTTTTGAATTACTCGCGCTCCGCCATGTTCCATATGTGTAATATCATCCATCATACATCCAAAGGCACGATATCGCTACACATATTGTAAAAAGTAGATTTTTTTGTAAGAAAAATACAGAGTGTTCAGAAAATGCATCAGAAAACTTCGGGGAGTGATTGTAGGTACATATTAAAATAATGGTAGAAGTTCCTTAAACAAAAAGTTTAAATCTTAATACCAACAAAGTTACAGCTACTTAAACATATTTCTTTTATTTCTCCTTTTCAACAAAGTTTATATAATTCTTAATCGATCAAGTTGACATCCGGTATACATATTAAGCTTAATGGGGGTGTGTTAGAATAAAATTAATTTTCTTTATTATTGTATCATCATAGGGCACTTAAAACTTAAAACATAGGGCACTTAAAACCTACCACGTAAAATTTATTTATGTCATAATTCTTTTGTGTCGATCTTACTTCACAAATCAAGCCGCTTAGCTGTGCTTTCATACAAAACAAATTCTAAGCGATACTTACTGTATTGCCGAGAAATCTCTGCTTATTTCATGGGACCACCGGTGGTCTTATGAAAATCTGCATGCGTACATAGAAACAAGACATCAGCGCAGGTTTGTTTTAAATGTATGGGCCGGAATCACAGGGGATCATCTAGTAGGGCCACACTTTTTTAATGGGGCGTTAAATGGAGAAGCCTATTTGGCTTCCAGTTTTGCCTTTAAGATAAAGATACTTAAAGATGTGCTTTTAAGAACAAGGACAAAAGTGTGGCTTCTTCAAGATGGCGCCCCACCGCATTTCAGTTTAGATGTACGTGTACATTTAAATGATACATTTCACGATAGATGGATAGGAGGAGCTGGTTCGATTATGTTGGGCACCGCGACCTCCTGACCTTAACCCAATCGATTTCTTTTTATGGGGACATTTAAAAACACTTGTTTATGAAATTCCCGTAAACGATGTTAACGATCTAGAAGAAAGGATAACAAATGCTTGTGATAGTATTAGAAATGATATCGGTGTTTTCCATAGAGTCAGAAGGTCCTTTTTAAAACGTCCCAGAAAATGTATTGAAGTAAATGGAGGTCATTTTCAACATTTATTATAATTTTTCTTCTTCTATTCCTTTTTTTATTAATTATCTTCTGTTTATTAAGATAGCCGTCGTGGACGTTGTACCTCTCTACGATGTGGGCCTCCCGCGGAGTGGTGGCGTTATTAAAGTTGTTAATTCTGTGTACAGATCGAAATAAAAAAAAATATTTAAATCGATCTAATTTATGAGGCATCTTATTAAAAATTTATTAAAAAGACAAGTTTCAGCTAAACGGTTGCATTTATCAGTTCAAGTTAAGTATGCACTATTTTTTATGGTTTTGATTCTCTTCAAAATGGCGCCCTCAATTTTGTGACATGCATCGAGGCAAAAGAATTATGGCATAAATAAGTTTGATGTTGCAGGTAAAGCGCCCTCTGGTGATGCGATAATAAAGAAAATTAATTTTAGTTTGACACACCCGATTAAGGTTAATATGTAGGTATGCCGGATGTCAAGAATTAAATAAACTATGTTGAAAAGAAGAAATCAAAAGAATATCTTTGAGTAGCTGAAACTTTGTTGGTACATATTAAGATTTAAACTTTTTATTTAAGGAACTTCTGCTATTATTTTAATCTGTGTAATCACCTTCCGAAGTTTCCTGACGCATTTTGTGAACACCTGTATAGTTTTTTTATTCAACGCAGGCAATGTACTCTCCGAGAAATCAGGTAAGTCAACAACATCGTCTTAAACTTTGATGGGGTTCCGTAGTTGCTTTCAAATTAATGAGCCATTAATGGGTCGTTAGACAATCAGATCGAAGAATTCAAATTTTCAAATTTAAATTCTCTGCCAACTTGACTGAGCTGTGTTTTGTGTAACCGAGAATTTAAAAGAAAAGATGCAGCACTTCCATGTTTTACACATGTCCAAAATTCTAGAAAATTGAATCTCATGTTTCAGACTAGACACATATTGAAAAAAGACACATATTGTAAAGCAGTATATGTTCTGAATGAAAGCTTGAATATAAAATTCTATACTATTTCTGTTTTCGCGCAACTTTTGAAATATTTTTTCGCATAGTACAAAAATAGTACCATTAGTCTTAGAATAGCCTGGTTCGTAAAGCTAAATCAAAATCTCAGCATCAAAATTTTTGACCGAATGCAATACTTCTTGCACGTACTTTTTTTTTTCAAAAAGTGGAAATGTGAATTCCAGTGCCCTGGGATCAAAATAAGTTGATTTAACCCAATTGATCTATATCTAAAAATGCACACTTAAAAGGTTACATTTTTAAGTGTGATTTAAACTCAATTTAAAGGGCTGTAACACATTTTTGGATATAAATAAGTTGAGTTAATTTGACTTATTTGACCAAAGGAAACTATGATTAAATGTCATAAGGTAAATTTTGTCTTGTAAAATTTTTATATAAACCTATTATTTTCAGAGAGGAAATGACAATATAATCAAGTTAAAAATGTGTTTGTTGACTATCAGAAAATGTGTAGCCGTTATAGAATAATCCGCGATCCTTAGCTCCGTAATGCTCAACGCGAATGGCGAATGGGTTCGTAAGAAAATGTGTGCGCACAGAATGTTATAAAACACCGGGGAAAGTTTTCTTAATTGTAGACAATTCCAAAAACAAAGGTACTAAATAAAGAACTACAACTCCAATTCAAGTAGAATAAAATTTTAATTAAATATATTTTTACTCTTAAATAACACAGAGAGTTCCTAAATTTAACTTTAAACTTAAGCCAAAGGACAATACATTAGGCAATCTATAAATGGATCATTACGAAATAGCTGTACAACTCTCGCTCACTTCGCTTCAGTGACGTTTCTTGTTAGAAAAATGCTAAAAGGAGTATTTTCGAGTGCTTGAAAATACCTTACAATATATCAAGTAAGTATACTTTGTATTATTTCCCAACTAATTAATGTTATGTTTCGCATTAAAGGTGAATTGCAATGGAGTAATGACTCAACCAGTCTTAAATACACTTTTGGAGGTTAGAATTGCCAATAAGCTACAAAATTAGTGGCGACAAGACTAGTGGCGACATAAATTAGTGTAATACCTTAAATTGTTTCTTGATTTTGGTGCTTCTCGAATAGACTAAACCGAATTTTAGTACTACAACCCCGTCGTCGAAAATCCACCCTTAACCTGACGAGCGGAGAAGGTCGCAGAGAGTAAACTAGAAACCAGAAATAGTGGCGACATAAATTCCATTTTCCTAGCACTTCTTCGTACTGATTTAGTAAATCTAGTGTATCCGTTTAGCTATTGCAGATATGATATGTGGATTAGTTCTCCTATACAGCATAGGGATGCACAAAACGAAGAAGAAGAAAACACTAATACTAGAGAATATTAGTTTTTTCTTCTTCTTTAGTACTCATTCCAGCGTGGTGACATTCTCGTGATCGATTTTTTGATTTATATCATGGTCACGATATTGAACCGATATCATTTTTATCTCAAGTTTTTGCTGCAACGAAGATTGGAGCTTAATATAGTGTTTTAAATGAGGACAGTAGTAGATCTAAGGTTTTGAAATGGAACTTGTGTTTAAAACACTCACAGCAATTTCGTATTCACGTCAAATTTTTACCAAATTCCAAACCGCGAACAACAAGAAAACTTGCTGAGTTATGTACACACGGTAACTGCGTATGTTGCTGACTGACGTCAATCGTGAACATGCCTCACAACATTCCTAGATAATCCTGGCGACTGGAAGAATATCTGGATAAGGAAAAGGAAAAAAACTTTTTTAAGAATCGTTAAAAATAAATAAACAACAAAAAAACAAACTAAAAAGTTGAGAAGTTTTTGAAAAAGAATTCTGTATTATATGTGGCATGTAATAAATTATTTTATTACCGAATTGTGTTTGCTGTAAATACCTTTGGAATGATCATGAGAGAAAAGTGCACGAAAAACTTACCCGGGTTGACGAATCAACCGAAAGTGGTGTTCAGCCTGCAAATGAAAGGTGTATTATTTCGTTTTTCTCCAGTTGGAGGGCACCCTCCAATATTAAAAATTAAGCATAAAGATTTAATTTTGGGGTAGTTGGTACTTTTTGGAGTTAAGAAAAATACCTACTATAGTCAACTCTTAGACGTAATTTCCTGTAAATAGTAAAATTTAGGTGGTATGTAATTTATTTTTTGTATCTTTATAGACCGCGGTCATCAAAATAGTCTCAGATGTAAAATTTAAGAAAACGTTAAGTATCAAAAAAGTTTCGTGTAAATTTAAATAGAATCAAGTATCCAGGTTCTATTTTCATTAAATACAATATCGTCTAAAGCTCCAAATTTAAAGAGCAACTTCAAAATTTCATAGTGAAAACTATGTCGCAAGAATTGAATCAGAAGCCTTCGTTGCATTAAAATAGTTTAGTTTGTTTTCAAATTTGCGAGTCCATTATGCTTTTACATTAGGTTCTATTGGCAAAATAACTGGAGATATTCCTTTTCTAACGGATTATTCTTAGCTTTGAAAGATTTATATAATGTCAGAATTTTTCTATATTTTTATTGCTCCTCGAATAGGCTAATTTGCCAAGCTATATCAAAATCTTAGTATTAAAAACCTAAACCGCCACAATGTGAATGAAGCAGTTGATTCAACGATCAACATGCGTAGGGTTGACAGTTTAAAAGAATGTGTAGTCATGTTTTAGACAGTAATGGAAATGTATGACAGCTCATTACAGAGAATCAAAAAAATAGAGACTAATTTTGGTCATCGCTTATTCTTCTGCCAATTTATATTTTTAACATTTTACTACGTTTAGGCTTAAGAAATGTACTATAGTCAACTCTTAGACGTAATTTCCTGTAAATAGTAAAATTGAGGTGGTATGTAATTTATTTTTTGTATCTTTATAGACCGAGTTCTTCAATATAGTCTCAGATGTAAAATATAAGAAAACGTTGAATATCAAAAAAGTTTCGTGTAAATTTAAATAAAATCAAGTATCCAGGTTCTATTTCCATTAAATACAGTATCGTCTAAAGCTCCAAATTTAAAGAGCAACTTCAAAATTTCATAGTGAAAACTATGTCGCAAGAATTGAATCAGAAGCCTTCGTTGCATTAAAAGAGTTTAGTTTGTTTTCAAATTTGCGAGTCCATTATGCTTTTACATTAGGTTCTATTGGCAAAATAACTGCAGATATTCCTTTTCTAACGGATTATTCTTAGCTTTGAAAGATTTATATAATGTCAGAATTTTTCTATATTTTTATTACTCCTCGAATACGCTAATTTGCCAAGCTATATCAAAATCTTAGTATTAAAAGCCTAAACCGCCCCAATGTGAATGAATAAATTGATTCAACGATCAACATGCGTAGGGTTGACAGTTTAAAAGAATGTGTAGTCATGTTTTAGACTGTAATGGAAATGTATGACACCTTATTACAGAGAACCAAAAAAATAGAGACTAATTTTGGTCATCGCTTATTCTTCTGCCAATTTATATTTTTAACATTTTACTACGTTTAGGCTTGAGGAAGGTCAACGGAAGAGACTTCTCTTCTCGTTTATTCCCGGGAACATCTTTTAACCTTTTTACGTTCATCCGTCTCGAAATTATCCGGTCATTTCCCGCAGAAAAGCCGGCCGTCAGCCACCAGAAGAAATTCGCTGGGTGGTAAATTTATTTCAATTGCGACGTGCCGTTACCAAGTCCGCGTACGAGATGAGTGCAGTATGACCGAGCGGTTGAAAAAGCTGCCGCGGACAGCCCAACTGACCACAATACGTCTCACTTTATTTTCGCTCTGGCAGAAAGGCGGCGGTAATAAGACCGGTCATACATTTTACTGTTTTAAATTGGCCCTCTTTCACCCTTTCGCTGCCGTTCCCACTTTCCTTTGTTGATGGAAAAAGGGTTGTGCGCCGCAATATTGCATTAATCTTTGTTATATGGCGCAGTCAGCAAAAAAAGAACCATTTGTGGCATTACGAACTTTAATATATGTATACCTACTTCCATTATAACAAACAAGTGGTCCAAAACAAGGTTTGAGAAAACATACGCCATTGCTGGATTCTAGTAGAATGAGTTCTTTTTGTAATTCTACAGAAAGATCACGTCCGTAGAAGGCAACCCTAGATCCTCCTTTTCCAAGGCCATATACATAGGCCTTGGAGAAACAACAATAAGGTGAGATTATTGTAGCCTCTCATATTTGAAAGTTAGATTATTACTCCACATCTTTTCCGCCGCATAACAATATTTTGTTGTTTTCGATGCCACATTTTAAATTTAATATTATTTTGAAAAAATGTTTATTTTTATTTTTGTCATGACCCGAAGAATGAAGATCCCTGTGTAAAATTGAAAACGTCTATAAAGTTTTCGTAAACTTTAATAACAAATGAATTGCAGTCATTTATCGAAAATTGTGTGCTACACAGAAGAAACAATAGAAAGAAAACTGAAAACAAAACTAAAGAGATAAATTCAACTACATTGATTAATTCCATCGTCCTTTACTTAGAGATAAATTTCAAAATTTTACCACACGGCATCATCGCATCCATATTCCGTTACTACCTTGCCTGTCAATTAATGAATGGAGATTGTGTTGTGGCCTTTTGCGCTCTTTTCGCGCGCCGAATAATAAAACTAGAAAGAAACCTGTTGTTGGCGCTCCCCAAAGCCCCGAATTCAATTCGGCTGTATTCCCACTTCGGGAATTAGAGTGCAATATGCAGCGGCACGTAATTCCACGAGCTAGGTTTAAAATTCCCGCGCCGGCCCTAGGCATTAAGGCGTGTGCAGATCCCTTCCGCACCGACTCAAATTCCATTTCGCACCGCACACTGGATATCCGTTTAAACAGAGCGACCTCGAGGGAGCACAGAGACGTTACTGTTAATCTAATTTCGAAGGGCGGAAGAACCCGTTGTTCACAAATTGGGTTATGTTGAAATAAAGTTGCTAAATCACGCAAATTCGTATCCTGGGTATCCGGTAAGTTTGTGGAAAAGATCTGGGTAATAAAAACCATGGAAAGGTGACCTCTCATTTTTTTAGCTTTAGAAAAAAAAACTTTTTAAAAGTCGAAATCTTAATTGGACGAACTCAACTGGCGCAGTCAGTACGATAGGAAATCGATAGCAATACGAAGCTAGTATAATTAAATAAAACACTGAAGTTAACCCACAATTTGTGAATCAACTTCAATTGTTTTAAGTGTAAAAGTGATCAACTAGAAAATATATAGGGAAATGTTCCGCATAAAAACTACACCATACTGATGTCTTAATAATTTAAAATTATTTTGTTATACACATAGTGTTCAATTTATGCTAAGTGCTACTTAACTTCAGTTTTTTAAATACAAATTTAAGGTAAAGTTTATTAATCATATTCTTTATATAAAATTGAAATTAATAAAACACATCTGAGATTGAGAAGTATAGTATTCAATTTGTTCTATTGAATAATATAAAAGTACAAAAGATTGCAAAAATAGCAATCTTTGATCCTTTGATACAAACTGTGCGAAAACATCACATACAAAGTTAGTCTCTTGAAAATGGAAAAAGGAAGTAATTTTGAATAAATTTTACCACATTAAAAATCGGAAATCAGATGGTTTTCGAGATATTTTAAATTTCAAGTCATACGGGCACCCCAAGCTGCATTTTATTAGCAGGTTAGCAATAAACGGCAACAGGCGGCTTTGACTACCCAATGAATGCTTGTTTTATGGTAGTTCATGTCTGTATCTCACCGACATGTGTATTTTGATATCCAATTTATTTAATTTTTATATCGACAGTTGCAAAATTGAAAATAAATAATCTAGTATGCCTTGGAAGGCGAAAAAATTCTAGAAATTTTAGTTTCGGGGTTATTGAGGATGGTAATCGTAGGTGGGATCTGTATATTATGAAATATTCGAATTATACATTAACGATAAAACATAAGTAAACTCGAAAGCTTGGTTTGAAAAAAGGGAGGTTTCTATTTCCCCTTATTTCGCTGATACACACAAAAAAACATATTTTGAGTTCTAATTTGTCTTCCGCCTTTTTATAAAAGATAATGTAAAAGTGGTTGTGTATTTAGGGATCTATTAGGAGATCTGTTAGTTATGCAAACGGGGTAAAAAGGCAGGGCTAAAAAAGGTAAAGCAAAATAAAGTACACATTTACCTTTGAATTTATGTACGACTTTATTTACTAGAAGGGGGAGTTATGTATATACTGATTTTATCGCAGTTGTTATCGTTTAAGTATTTCTCCCATTTTCAATATTTTCAATAATTACCCTTAGAAACTAACAATATTGAAGATGATTTCACAGAAATGAATAGCGTAGCAAAACAAAACCTATTAAAAATGAGAGCTTACATCTTATGAATTACAAAGAATGTTTTTGAAATATTAATATACTTATTTGTAAGTTTTTACATTTGATTTCATATACTACTCCATCCTCTTCCCGTTTCTTTCTTTTACTTTTGAATTTTTTTGAATGTTTTTCTATTGTTGTTGAGTGGACTTTTTTATGTGTTGGAGCTATGATTTGTGTATCTAGTTTTTTAAAATTTTTGTTTTATTATTTTTGTTGAAGTGTTTTGTTTCTTTCTCTTTAGTTTTTTCAAAACACTTAATATATATTAATATTAAGACTAATATATAGATAATATTAATACTATTAAAAACAATCCAAACATAATAATAACTAATGCAGATAAAGGACAAAAAACAGAAAGAAGATTATATCAAAAAGCTACAGAACATTTAAACGATCAAAACACTTACAAAAGAATATTAGGAAATTCTACGACAAGAATAGAAAAAGACTGCAACCAAATAGCCGAAAAATGGTATAATAAACAAAAAATTTGTAAAAACAAATTAATTAATTTCAAAACATTCCAAACCCCCCAAGAATTTACTTTTTACCAAAAATCCATAATGTAAATATTCCATTTAGACAAATAGTAAGCTATGATAATACAATAAAAATTGATTGGTACCAGAAAAATACTAATAGCTGGAGATATCTACACTATGATTCTAATAACCCAAAACCACAAAAAGTTAATATTCTAAACAATACAATTAAAAAAGCATTAACAATTTCAGATAAAGAATTTCACACTCAAAACATACAAAAAATAAAAACAGCATTTTTAGAAAACGGATATCCAAAGAACTTAATAACCAAATATTTTTTGTGTTTTCACAATTTTTTTTGTTTATTATATCATTTTTCGACTATTTGATTGCAGTCTTTTTCTATGCTTGTCGTAAGATTTCATAATATTCTTTTGTAACTGTTTTGATCATTTAAATGTTCTGTAGCTTTTTGATATAATCTTCTTTATTAAGTATAACTGTTTTTTGTCCTTTATCTGCATTGGTTATTATTATGTTTGGATTGTTTTTAATAAAGTCTTGCGTTTCCTTTTTGATTTTGTTATAAAATTTTGTTTTGTTCTTTTCGAGTAAGTTTTGTTTATGATAAAGTATATTTTTGAAGTTTTTAACAATGGTGTTTCTTATGTTCTGTTTCGTTTCTTGTGTTTTGGAAATTGTATTATCTTCAATATTTTTTATTGTGTAGAAAATGTCTTTAATGTTATTCGTTGTGGGAAAGTAAAATTTGGTCCTAAACTTTCGCAACTAGTCATCGTTCAGGTGAGAAAATAGTTTTAATTGTTGAAATATTAATTTTTGATATCGGAAATCTCAAAAACTATGAAGTTTACATTAAAGTACGTTTAATAGGAAATATTCAACATTTTTCGCAGAATGCAAATATTGAATAAAATATCGGGCGTTCTATAGGAAAAACAAAAGTTGCTATCAGTTCCTGAAAGACAGCAGGCTTGGCAATATTGCCGATATGATTACGCCGTAAGGGCCGCCGTAATTTCAAACCAAAGTGTACCAAATTTAAAGAAAAACAAATGAACCATGAGAAAAGAAAAACAATTCGCCAGATTTTTGGTGCGTTTCAGACTTGTGTTACAGTCTGTTTGTAAAAAGAAGTAATTAATTATTCCACTAATTGAATAATTGTAGTTTTTAAAAATTGAAATCTTATGACCGTGAATCAAAGTGACGTATAGAATGAACTAAATGTTGACAGTGAGACAATGTGAGGATGTCAAGAAGGGTTACATCTTGTCCCTTTAAAGACATGACTGTTTGGATTATTCACTATTGGTTGAAAACCCAAGGAGAGATTCTTAGGGGCTGCATTAAAGAGGTTGCATGTGATCTTGAGTTTCAAATAACAAAAGCAACTGCAGCCATATGCTGTGATATGGTTAGGATTTAGATTTTATTATTATATTTACATTTGAATAAGAAAAATCAAAAAGAATCAGACCATTCGAGCATAAGCAATTTCCATTTCTGCATTTTCCCGGAAGACGTGCAGATATAGAACGTCATTAGCGAACGCTCAACACTTTCTAGTCTTCCTCGAAGCTCTTCATCAAGCGCACACTGTGATTTATGCACCGTGTCTTTGAATGCACAATCGAAAACCTAAATAAGACTATCGGGACCGGGAGAGCATCCTTTATACGTTTCAGTCGACCAGAGAGCTTTTAGTCCTGTTTACATTATAAATGCGCCGTTTTAGTCTGGATATTTTCGGATCTCGGCATCTCGCGCCGATGTAAATTTCTAGGGTGCGATGCCGTTTTTGTCACTGGTCTCTCCCTCTTGGTTAAGAAACTGTTAAAAGGCGGAAAGCAGTTCGGAACTTACTGTTCCATTACACTTTAGCGGAGAGATATTTCGTGGTGCAAGAAGATATTTCTGGTCTAGCTAAAATCATGCACATAAATAAAACATGGTGTTAGTTGGAAATTGAAAAACCTACTGGAAGTAATTGAGGACAAAGAGGATAACGGGTGCGAAAATGTTCCTCAATTATGATATTCCAAGTGCTTTCCTAATTAGGCCAATTAGCTATGTCAAATGAAGGAAAATTTAAACTTAAGGTTAATCCTACTGGCCAGTTCACTAAAATATAAGTTCAATTTAATTTTTGTTAAATATAAAGCATTTGAGCAGATAATAATTGAGTGTGAATGGGACCATCCATGTATTCTTATTAATAGAATGTTTACAAAATTAAGGTCGAAAAAGCCTGATAAAATCGAAAACATATTTCACATTTCTGTCGGGATAACATTAACCATAAAATTTATCTTTTCAATATACATATTCTTGAATCATTGAGTTTGCATATTGCATTATATCAAAAAAGTTACGAAGCCGAATGCACTATTTCGAATTCCAGTACTGGAGGAATTAAATACACTAAAAAAGCCGTGAAAAAGAAAATGATACGTACTTTAATAAACATAATTTTTCCGATATTAATAAGGTATAATCAGTAGATTACGGATTAAAATACATTAAAAACAGTGAAAAAGGCGCTTAAAAAGCATATCGATTTTCGCAAAAAAGCATTATCATATGCAAAAAAACGTAAAGAAAGCACATACATTTTGAAAAATTGTATAAATTATATATACATTTTTGATTAAATAAGCATTGATTTAGAGATTTGTAATACTTTATTCATATAACGTTAACATTTGAATACTTCAACAAAAAATTACAATAAATGTTTGGCATTGAGAACACATAAACGTTCAGTCAAAAACTTATATTTTTATATTATTTAAAAAATACTTTAAATAAAACAAACTTTTAAAACATTTTAATTAATGATAGTTGTACAAAATAATATTTAATAATCGAAACATGCATTTTTAAAATGAAAAGCTTTTTATTAAGTTTTTAATAAAAACAAAATTAGTTCTGTTTGAAACACGAAATTATTAAATGTTCTATCGTCGATCACTTAAAACAATGTTTTTATAATTTGAAAAACTACTTTCGACATCAATACTGGTTATAGGTGCATATTTAAATTCCAAATGTAACAATCAGTGGAGTCCAATCAAGAATTCTGATTTGTTTAGAAAGAAATTGAGAACGGTTTGATCACTTTCTTTAGTAATTTATGTCTTACATTAAAATAAAATAAGCGAAAACCATAACTACATTATGTTGTCAAGAACTAAACATGCGAAATATCTTGATAACTCGATTTTCAAATGATACATACATTGATTTTTCACCCTAAATATGAAATCAACCAACCCAACTTACATAAATGTCAAAATTGATAACGAATTGGTAGGCAACTCTATTTACAACAAATGAATGTATTGTCAAGGGATCGCTTTTGCAGCAAGAGCTCGAAAACCTTCAATAATCAGAAAAGGATACATTTTAGGTATAGGGAAACTTAATACCGTTTAACGAGGATTTTAATTCTACATTCGATAAGATAAAAATAATTGGTAGGTGCCATTTAAAAAATAATCACTTTTTGTCATTTAAAGTTTTAAAATTCAATTTTGTAAAGAACGTACGTAAGAATGCCCGGCCTGGTGTATTTCTGAAACGTTCTATGTCTCAACTAATGGTTAATGAAGTATG
>JAWQRJ010002953.1:0-12720 GCA_033557515.1 Diorygopyx duplodentatus | reverse complement strand
GTTTGTGTAGGTTTCCTATAAATGTCATAATTAATTGTATGTGGGGATGTTATTAAAGTGATATCTAAAAAATTTAAGGTGTGATTATTTTCTAATTCTGTGGTGAATTTTATTTTAGGGTGTATTTATAAAATTATGAAGTTGATTCATAATATTTATATTTGCAGTGTCAATTATGAGTAGAATATCGTCTACATATCTGTTCCATAATATAATTTTATTAATGAATTCGAAATTGCTGTTGTGTACAATTTCTCCTAAATGGTTCATGAAAATGTCACTAAGTGGGAGCCCATAGGTAAACCTTCAATCATTTTGTAATATTTATTGTTAAATGTGAAGTGAGTTTGGTTAATGAAAGCAGTTGAAAGTTTTATTAAGTTATTAGCATCTGTGTTATTGTTTAAGTGATTATTAATGATTTGTGTAGCTAAGGAAATTGTTTCTTTAATATGTATATTAGTGTATAAGTTAGTAATGTCAAATGAATTTTTGAAAAAAATGACTAAAAATTTAGAAACAAAGTATGAACTAGAATTAGTAGAGATTATAATTGGTCTAATTGAAAAGCAATTTTTGTGTAGAGGGATGATCAATAAATAAGGTTACAAAATCGCTATGCTTCACAGCAGATTTTGTAACCTTACTTTTTGATCGACCCTAATATTTTGGGGAGTTGGGGAGATTGAACTTCTAAAAAGAAGAATCAAATTTTACAGAATTTACAACTTTTTTTCAGTTGATCTCCAATTCTTTTTCAGAATAACAGGCTTCTTCTTTCGTCTTTTCAGACTGGATCCTACTTAAACTACATTCTTCTTTTGTTTATTAAAGTGTGAATTCGAAATATTTCCATTTCCAATGTTTCAACAATTCATTGTATTTTATCGTGCATTTATATGAAACTGGATCATATAATGTTTTTTTAATGTTTTGTGTTTAAGATTAAGATCTGCATCAGCATGTTTTGCCCTGTTATCTCCTGTTTTTCACGCGCAAATTATAGACCAGGAAAATAATAATTAATTTAAAGTGCTGCATTTACATATCCAATTATTTTCACCGTCTTCTTATTATTACACCGTTTCGAACATACTCTTTCGAAACTAAACTTCTGTAGAGAAAGCCTACAACCCAAAACAATTTGATTCGTCAGAAAAAATAATATCACATGTACAGAAATGACTATTCTAACCAAACAGCATTCGCCGACTACATCAGAAATGTTTTTATGATATTTTTATCATTTTTTTTAAATAAAATCCTCATCATCAATTCTCTTCCTCTAAGCACTGTCATCAAATACATTCAACATATACTCTTGAATAGAGTCGAATATCCATGTAGAAATAAAAAGAACAAACCGTCAACTTAGGTGATTTTTTGCAATTATCTTACAAACGAAACATTTTCTTCGTCTTCATCAGTCTCTTGTTTTTGAAAAATATGGCTTATCTTTGCGATACAAACTTGTTTATAACATGTAATAACCTCACAAACAAATAACCTCATCGATATACGTATTTTACGATTATGTATACAGGTATATAAGTCGCTTTTTCCTTAGTCCTTCAATCTTCAGTTATAATTCGGAGTAAAGTTTACTATATCCTTATATGTACTTTATTATTGCGGAGTATAAGTACGTTTAATTATAAATTTAAAGTGTCCTTTAAAATGGCAAAAGTTAACATAGTCAATGTTATAAAAATGTTAATAAGAACCTTTCAAATATCTAACACCGGTGATATTAAGATATCATATTAAGATATTATTAAGACCACAAGAAGAAGCCTTTGAACAAGAAAGTGGATTAGAATTTGAAGAACTCGCTGAACCTTATGAATCACAATTTGTTGAACTAGAAGAACTAGAAGAAGACAAAAATCTTGTAAATGAAGATAATACCTGTGGCCAAGGCGGAAGTCTTGTGGACATGGATCACAAGGTTAAAGCTGTAGAATATTGGAAGTTAATCAAATCAGTAGAATTTGAACATATATTTCTCTCTTCTTAAATGTTGTTGTAGGCTTCCGCGGGCATTGTTCATACTCCTTGACTTCCAGATGAATGCCGCGTTGTTGAATAAACTCACCGTTGATGTTTCGCCGTTCATTACAGACGATATCTTCATAACTAACTGGACCAGTTTGTTCTGAACAAGTCAAGGAGTATTTCTCTGTTGTCTACTTGAATAGGATATGTTTGCCGACAACATTTTGTGTCGGCAAACATATCCTATTTCAACGTGCGCTCTTTTTACGATACCGCATACTTTGCCATTATAAATTTACTGTTAAAGGATAATTAAGTATGGCTTTCTACGGTTAACGTGTTTCTAATTATTTTTATTTACGATTGCATGTTCTCCGCCAATCTTGGAACGTATACTTTTTAACCACATAGTAATCAAATTTTATGAGGTTTCACACTTAATGCAGCACAGCGGGCGATGAACGCAAATATAATAAGTTTATTGTAAAACAAATATAGCTACAATAACTCTGTGCACACTAACGACGTATTTTCTTGAGCATTTTATACGACGATGAGGAAATTTATCTAAATATTAATAGTAAGGGCAGTGCATCAATCGCCATCAAATATTTTTGACAGAATGGCGATTTAGTACAACAACCAAATCTTGTCCAAAATTTCTTCTTTAACTGTTATCTTTTATAACACCACGGAAAATAAAATAGCTGATTATATAAAAGCTGCATCGCATACTGACTCTCTCCCAAAATCTTCCTTCGACATATAAAGACTAATAATAAGCCACCCAGTAAAATGATAGTTCCAAGAAGACATCCCAACTCGGAGTTAAGGTCAAACATGCCGAAATCCTTTTCAATAAAAACCAAAACACCGACACCCACTGGTAGTCTGCAGAATCTGCTTTGACGTTTGCCGACAGACGCAGTTCCCATCGGCGTCTTCTAACCTTCCAAACTTTTATTTCAGTCTCACCTTCATCGCCTGTTATACCCACACACACAAACTATGACTCATCGGCCTGCGGTGCAAATCTCGAAAGTCGCTGAACCTGGTTTGTTTACCTCTTGCTGTTAACAGACAGTAACCTGAGTATACAAATAATCATACCTACCTATCTTTTCGCTATGTTTTTGCAGAAACCAATTATATCTTATTCTATTTATGTTAGTTAGTTAGTCACTATAAGTGTCTGTATAGATATAACATGGGTTTGTCACCGATTTTGTGACCAAATTGTTGGTGTACCGCCAGGTTGTTAAATTAATCTGTCGACGCAGTGAACATCCGCAAAATTCCAAATAAACTAAAAGTTAACGTTATACTCCGGATACAGCTGGTATTTCATAACGTGACCAATTAACGACATGAGAGATCTGGTTTCCATTTTCTTTCTTGGTGGCCTCCACAGAGCACCGGTGATGGAAGACTTATAATATCTTTGGCGAATGCTACGTATATAAAACGATGTGCCAATTACTGACAGCAATGAATAAAAAAGGAATCGATCATACACCACAAAATTAAACATATAAAAAAGAATCTGACAGGCAAGAACTAATAAATAAGTTGAGGCAAACATTCATAGATTTATTTAATTTAGACACGTTCGTATCATTCAGCGATAATAAAATTTATATCATAATGCTGAAGATAGATAATCCATCCGCTACTTCACCTACTGAAAATCTCAAATTAAATTTTTATATTCAAACAAACAGATATCGTAGAAAGAAACATTTAGTGGGAAGTTATTAAAAGAGCAACCCTGTCGATTTTATTAAATATTATATCATTTATGGTTATTGGCGATAACAATTTGAAATTAAATTATATATTGAATTATTATTTATTATTTGATTTATTATTTAATTATATATTGAATTACAATATAAACTTAAGGAATGAAATAAAACAGCGGTTAACTATTAAAATGTTGGGTTTATTAGTTATTTTAGGTGACAGTTATGTGTATGGGTTCACAAAGTGTAGGCGTTGTTAAGGAAACTGGATGAAAGGGGTATTGTCGGATTTATTTGTTCGTACAGTGTTTCTATGCCTTTTTTTATTTATCATTTCACAAGCTTAGTAAAGTTCTAGTAGCCTTTATTTTTGTGATGTAAAATTTTGGCATTTTTGTTCTGCTCAAATTCGTTTGTGTACGTAAGAAAATGTGTGCAAAGGCTGAGTTGTTAGTATGTTTATAGTCTTTTATTCTTGTACTGAACTTTATTCCGGTTTCGCCTATATAAGTGGCCGTTCTATCGAATAAACAGCATTTTTATCAAGGGTATTAATCGGAAAAATATTATTTATTAAGAATTTACTGTTAATACTAACAGTAAATTCTTAATAAATAATATTCTTCTGCTACTTTCAAAACCATTAATACTAATGGTTTGAAAGTGGCAGTTATGTTATAAATGTAAAGTATTTTTCATTTTTAAAGTTTATTGGAGATATAACCTTGATATGTGAATTTTCTGTATTTTTTTGTATCTTCGTTGGTTGTAATTTGTTGTGAATTTAATCTTGTTGTTATTTAAATTTATCTTTCTATGAAATTTCTGTATTTTTTTCCGAATAGTCACCAGATGAAAGTTGTTGTAGGGTGCAATTTGTAGGATCGTTTGTGTTTCGTGTTCTATGCCTGAAGTAGGTGTGAAACATTCTATATATAAAAGAATTGAATGTGTGATTAAATTGCGGCCATTCTCTATGTGTGATGGTATGAATTGTAGTGGATTACGGTTTATTAAAAGGTTTATTTTATTGTTCTGTTTCTGTATTAAACTAAATCTTATAATGCATTTTGTCAATATTGTCTAGGAAGGAATTGGCAAGATGCGTATTATTTCCTTCCCAAAATATCAAGATATCATATATATACCTTTTCCAATATCAGATGTTATCGTTATACAGGTTTTGATTCAGCAATATGTCGTTCTCAAGTTTGTCAATAAAAAGGCCATTAGTCCACTAAGTGGTGATGGGCAGCCAATCTTCCATGGTGTAAATGTTATCATTGAATTAGCAAAAAAATGTAGATAGTGTATTAGAAGATTGATGGTGTCATTATTTTAGGTTTGTATTAAATTATTGGTGTCAACTAAATGTTCTGCTATTTTGATCGTTTCTTTGATGGGTATACACTCTATAAACTCCCCAACACATCGCCTCAGTAAAATAATGAACAATGTATTTAAAACATCATGAGTTCAAACCACGCCATACTATGAATACCAAAAAACAACTAATAAATCAAATAAGAAACTTAATATTGCCACAAGATATTTTTATGTTTTCTTTAAACGTCACTAATCACTAAGCCAATATACCCATCAAAGAAACGACATTAAATTCACAATAAATTACAACCAATAGTGATATTAAAAACTACAGAAAATTCAGATATCAAGGCTATAAACTCAATAATACTCAATAAACTCAATCCAATAAACTTCAAAAATTACTTTACAATAAAACATAGCTGCCACTTTCAAAAGCATTCATACTAACACTAATTCTTAATAAATAACATATCTCCGATTAATACCCTTGATAAAAATGGTGTTTATTCGCTGGAATGCGACATTTTTGGAGCGACTTATATAGGCGAAACCGGAGGAAAGCTCAGTACAAGAATAAAAGAGCATAAACATAATAACAGCTCATATTTTGACATATACACAAGAATTTGATCAGAATAAAAATGCCAAAATTTTACATCACAAAAGTAAACTACTAACACACATAACATAACTGGTTTTAGTTTTTCAAAGTTAAAAAGAGATATAAAAATGTTATACACTGTTAAAAAATATTTATTGATTTTAGTTATCTCTGACTTTTTTGCCACAACAATGTCTCTAAGTTCGAAATTGAAAAGTAAGTACACTTTTTCGTTTCTGGGACACATTGCCCACACCCAATAAAAATAGGTGTTACCCCATATTATTACAAGTTTCCTTCTTTTTTATCGTACTGATTTGTTATATGCATCTTGTAGCATCCTGGATGATGAACACAGCTCGAAACATGTAGGACAGAAATTGAAATAAATATACTTTCGCTAATCAGAAGAATACAATATTTTTTCACCCACTCAATATTTATTAAAGCTTCGTTATATGATGATGCTATGATAATAGGAGATTTCAACCGTGTAATGAACAGAAAACACATCTTAAACTTTCTCTCGCAAACCGGATTCAAAAAATTAAATATTCCTCCTACATTAATCAGAGAGAATAGTTGCTGGATTCCAGATATGATTCTGTACTCTCCTAAAATATCTAGTTCAATCCACTCTATAGAACTAATTAGTGTCCTTTGTGCAGATAATTTAGCAGTAGATTTGCAACTTGCTTAGCAGTATTCCTACAGGATCAAGTAACAATATCACAGTTCCACAGCGTAATATCAATTTGTATGAGTGGGAAGTGAATGAGGAAATGATGTAATTTATTCGTAATAATTCAAGAATCAATAACGAAAACATCTCTTTGTTCAGACCAACATCAAATGTTGGTCTGAAATTAGAAAACTATTCTGTCAGATTTCTAGAAAAATCATTTTCCGTATTAGTAGACGATAGCTTTGACGGAGAAACAAGGAATCATTTGGATGACTATTTTCAGAGGTTTATAAACAATACATACACAACGTCTGTAGAGCAACTATTAATAGACAAAAAAACGAGTATACATGGTAACAACTTGATTATAAGTATACAGACCCTTCAACAACTAATAGGGTAAAATAAAAATAAATCCAACCAAATGCAATTTCTAATTCCATTTCATCATGGAAAGGAAACATCACCAAAGTTTAGAATAGGAAACATCGAAATTGTGCTTTCTTACTGTTGCAAATATTTGAGGTGTCGAACTGGGCTCGAAGTTAAAATTTCGAGTTACATATACGAGTATTTAATGCTGTCAGATCCATCCAACAGCGAAAAGAGTTTCCACCCATTGGCCACAACAGTTTCTTGATGAATTTTTTTCCAAGGAAAGTCCAAATCCAAGATCACATAGGGTTACAAATACTGAGGGAGTTCTCAGTCATAAACTGTACAAAAAGGATAATAATTAAATAAAATGCAATAATCAAAGTCCTCCTTCATCCTCTCCGGCACCGGAAGAGTTATGGACACAAACTCAGTACTAAAACACCATATGATCAACAATAGAACACCATGATCCTCTTCAAACTCCTATTACCCAGTAGAAACCATTGTAGTGTATTCCAGGTTGTTGATTTCTAATATAAAACTTAAATCCACCAAGATGGCTCTATGAGCAGCTTCGATTTTGAAATTTCAATTTTGTATAACTACAACAACAACTAGGTTTTTCGATTGTATTATTCGTTTATGAAATAACAAACATTTAAAAACGATGGGCCCAAACGATAAACAATGCGTCCCCCATGTAGTTCACTGGGCATTAAGGATAGAGGAAATAGAGAAATAGTGAAATGAATTAAATTTAAGGTCCATTTTCACCAGGTTATGTATGATTAAAGTAATTTAACAATTAAACTGCGCTCTTCGGATTGTAAAAGTTTATTTATCATATCAGCAGCCCTACATGTTTCGGAGACCAATTGTCTCCATCCTCAGGGGCATCTACAATATTATTAATCGACTAACACTAAATTGCATCTGTGTATAATGTTGTTATGTAACATGTCTTAATGTTATGTTAATATTTTACTTACTTGTCTTAATCTAGAATGTTATCATGGTTTAAACTATCAAAGTTTTAAATATTTTAAACATAAAAGCTATGAGTTTTAGAGCAAAAAGAAGATCCTTAAAACTTCTCAACTGCTCCTTTTTGTTAGGAATAGGTTGTTTCCTTCTTCACACTTCTGCATTTATAATTTCTGCTTTAGCCATTTATTTGTAAAAGTTTAAATCATCAAAAAGGTATGCGACGTATGGTGTGGATTTTTTTTCTTTTAAATGCGATTCGTATATTTTGTCTGAGGAAGAGGAATGGATAATTTGGAAATTAACAACAAAATGAAGGAATCATTTCAAAGCAATGTTTTGGAAAAAGCGATTTTTTTAGCTTCAGGGAAATTTAGTTTTCAAAGCTATTCAACAAGTCCTTCTCAAGCATTTATCTAACAGTAGCTTGCAGAGGGGCTTCAGAAAACCAATCATAGTAGCAAAACAATCGTAACTAATGAATTCAAACCTCATTTTATCAAGACGCTGCAAAACCTATCGGTAATCGGAAATAGAACATGAGAGTGATTGACTATGGACAGATTAACTTTAAAAAATAAAATGTATACCAGAAAAACTGTTAAAAACACAGATATGAAGAAGGGATTCCTCTAATTGTGAAGAGTAAAAATTCTTATGTCTTTGTTGACAGCTATCTTTGGACTTGATCTTTGTTGGACATGGTTCATCTTGTTGGACTTTACATTCAGCTTTACATTCCAAAAATTTAATAATATATGGTATTCTGTTTAAAAATCGAATGTTATGATGTTAGAGAACATGTACATCGCGATAATGGTACGAGCAACAGAATTGTAAAGAATAAATTGAACGCGATTTTCACGTTGCCTGGGGTAGAAAAGTTAATCGCGATCGACATATCCGTGAACCCAATTATTTAGTGAACTGTCAAACAAACGTTCCATCCAGTTTAAATTGAATCGATTCTTTTTCCACAACCATTGATGAGGTTGTTAGAGTAGTTCAATTTAGGTCAACAGTTTTATATTTCAGCAGTAAGCGAGTACAGGGGATGCGCCGTAACAGTTTATACTTTAACATTCCGACAGTAGATAAAAGAAACAAATCCATACTAGAATCCATGTTATTTGGCTGAAATATCTGTTCTAAATGATCAGGTATAGTATGATTTACTTCTAGATTGGCTGAAACTAATCGAACTCCTTTTGATTTTGTAGAAGGGGAATCAGAATTAGTTTCAGGGTTTAATGTTGAATGTAGAAGAGGCGGATTTCCTTTAATTTTTTTAGCTGAATATTCAAGAATTTTATTTATAAGCTTCCAAGTTCGCATTTTAATACCACAGCTCTTTCCATATGAAATTTCAGACACCAGCACATGTTTTGAGCGAACAACCAATTCTTTCATTTTTCCTAAATTAGTTCCATCGCCAACTGTGCTATATTTGATTACAGGTTGATATTTGATACAGAAAATTATACTTGATAAGTATAATCCTCTGTAAACGTTAGCTCGCCGAGCGAAATAATTGGACGCAGACTTCACAGGCATGCTTTTAATAATGATTTGCATAGACAGACGTCCGTCTGGAGTCTGTAGTCACTTACGGTGCACAGTTCCCGGAAGTGCCGTTCTCTTGGAATTTCATTAAGTGGCCGTGGGTATACTGACGCCTTCCCGATCTGGGACAAAGACTAATTTATCTGCACATCAGTTTTATGTTATAAGTAACGGCAACCGCACATATCCTTTGTTATGCTTTTGAAGTTTAATGAAGTTTATAAATAGTGCAATCAAAAAAGAGTCGATTAGACTCCTCCATGAACTGGCATTTTTTTACAGCAACATTACTACTAATGTATGTGTTTATAATGATAATTTCTTGCTTAATGATTCATTTTGCAACGTTATCTATAACATAAACTCCTCTTTTAAACACTTAGCTCTTCCTAAAATACTATTGTTACCAACTCGACCTCTGCTCGTACAATAATATTTGTTCTGGACTATCTTGGGCTCCCTACCTATTGAGTAAACGCTAATTCGAAAGGTGCTGTAATACAGTACGCAAACAAGCAGAATGTTGTTAACCTACTTCTGAGAAAGCAGAACTGATAAGTAAGACCAATAGAAACGGATGAAATTTTATGAATGCACGCATTCATGAATAAATTCATCAAAGAAACAAGCGTTTATGATTTCTTGAAATCTCATTTTTAATACATACCTATATATTGTGTGGTTGCAATAAAGGAAAATATGCCGAGCACGTTTGGTAATAATTCTTCTTCGTCGTCATTAGATGCGGACTGTTTCAGAATATGTTGAGAATACCAATAGGCGAAGGCGCATGCTATTGATTATATAGCTAGACTGTAAATGCATCTATAATTACTTGAAACTGGTATACATTGCTAACGAAAAATGGACAGTACTAACATATGAATCAAGATAGAGAGTCTATATAATTATTGAATGTGAACATCGAATTAAAATAGATTATAAGCATTAAATTTGCATAAAAAAGCATTCGTTATTAGACTCAATCGGGTCAGTCAGAAACGATTTTGAAAATGTATTTTTTTAGACATTTTATGGGTATTAATTTTCAAATAAAAGACTAAGAATTTTGGGCAACCCTATAAACGACAAAGAAGAAAATTTTCTTTGTATTTCTTCTTCTTTAAATATTTATGCATATACTCTTCATGGTAATCAATTTTGAATCCAAGTAAAGATAATTCTTTCATATCGGTTCTAATATGTCATAAAACGCACGTCACAATGGACATATTACCATACTACAACTTTCAGTTTTTACGTTCAGTAAACATCTTTACAAAAGTGAAATCTCGAATTCTGACCTTTTCAATACATAGGCGCACAATTGAAGAATAGAAATCACCGACTCTCTATTGCGTGTGCATTTGATATTTAGGCAACAAACGAACCGAGTTCAATGTCTTTAATATTATTGCAATGCTTGCAAAAGTTGTAAAATTTCAACAAAACATTATCTTATATAGTATATGTTGAAATGTATTCTTAATTACTTTGCACTTTAGAGTTAAAGTGCAAACTAATGCATATTAAACGTTTAACGGATTAAAGTTATGAAAAGCTATAGATTATTTTGCAAGTGTGTTAAATATAGTGTAATTGTACCTGCAATTATAACGGATCATCGGTGTCAAAACTCTCGCTGTGGCATTCATTTTTAAAGGAACTATTTAAAACTGAGCAATAACAGTTAGTAATCAATGTGAATAAGTAGGTGATTCAATTCAGAGCAATAGCCTTACTTCATTAATAAGCTAATTTAAATAATGTATGCATTGGGGTTAGACACTACTTTGTGACTTTATTAATATAATTCCTTCCTTATCGTTTGAAATATTACTATTTTTATTTTTGTCGTATTGTTTGTTCCATAGATAAAACGCCAAACAATTTTTAATAAATTTTTTAAAAAATCAAGCAAAAAAATGCGGTTGTGAATTGTTTTAACTTTTTTCAACATACGAAAAATTTAATGTTTAGATACAAAATGAAAGACAAATTCCCACAAACATTCTTTGTATGTTTATTCTGCTATATGTTGTAGGCATAAAAGAAAAAGAAATTAATCATAGTAATAATGATTATCGATTTTTATTCTATCTTAATTTTCTAACATTTTGTGTGCTAAACATGTTATTATGAAGTATTTTTCATCTCAATCACAGAGCTCATCTACAATATTAGAAATGTATTTGTTGTCTGAATTGAAAGTTATCAAAATTCGTCTCTTCATAAACAAGAATTAATGTGTTTGAAAGACCTTTTGATTTGTCGTTTTATTAAGGCTAGCTTCTAATTAAATAGAGGGCTAACTATTCTTAAAAACATTGCATGGGGTCAACCACTACTGCAACTGTTATTACTAAGACAAAATTTGGTTATTACATGCCTGCATACGGTATATGTTATTAACTTTCGTTAGTATCCAATTTGAATATCTACATTTCTGTCAGTACAGTTTCTATCAGTCTCATATAAAAATTATTTTCTGCAAGAAATTGAACGACCATCTCACACTTTGTATATTATGTTTTGCGCGTACGTTTTTTGGCTTAAATTTTTGTGGGAGCCGTTAATGTGGGGAACAGTTGCAAGAGTGATTGTAATTATCGTAAAAAATTTAAAAACACGAAATAATTTTGCGTATTCAATAGTTCTCATTACAGAAACCTGTAATTGATTACGAGTTGTCTCTTAACACGTTCAATTCTACATGTGTTTTTTTTTTGTTTTTTAGCCGTTATGCAGACGCCGCAAAAATTTTGTAATCTGTTTAAAATAAAAATAATTTAATAAAATAATTAAATAAAAATTTTGCGTCATCTGCGTAATGGCTGTGACGTCATCGAGTACTTTTTAAATGGCATTCTACATTTTTTATGGATTGGTTTAGCTACAACGACCTGCAATTATGGGGATGGGTTACATTAGAAAATTTTCGAGAACAAAATTGTTGAAGTTAAATAATTTATTGAAAAACACGAATTGCTCAAATCAAAGTAAAAGCAAATAATCAAAGCATTGTAGCACCAATTAAGATGACTCAACGAAGTCGAAACATGTAGGATAGATATAAATAAATAAAATAATTAAAACTAACCATCATTAAACGACATATTATATATACAGGGTGAGGCATTTAAGTCGAGACATCGAATTATCTCAAGAACGACACATTTTAGAAAAAAATGTTTGAAATAAAAGTTGTTTGGTGTGGAGGGGGAAACAAAGCGATGATATTATTTTTTGACATTGATCACGTTTTCAAGGTCAAAGCGGGGTCAACTTATTTTTTTTAAATGGAAGACTAAATATTTTATATACAGGGGTGATAAATATTACCGTACTATACAGGAAAATACGCCACACCCCATCCTACCGTATACGTATATTAAAGCACGCCCATTGTAACTCGTCGACATGTAGGCGTGGTCACTATTAGA
>JAWQRJ010002952.1:0-12720 GCA_033557515.1 Diorygopyx duplodentatus | reverse complement strand
TGCAATATTTCTGACTGATAATAACAGAGATGAAGCAAACTTGTTTTATGACAGAAAATTTCTTGTAAAACTTGCGTCAAAAATATCCACTAAATTTTTGAGAAACTCAGCACTTTAAATAAATCAATGCAAGGGTCTGAAATTCATGCTTTGATGCAGAGAGACAAGCTACTGCATTTATGATAAAATTTGGAAATTTGGATAACAAATTTGAAAAATAATAATTTTGACATGTTTCCCAATTTTAGGGGGGGGTCGAAGGTACAAAAAGGTTGGAAACCACTGGCTTAGAGTATCAATTTATAATATTAAGCCTTCTTTGGAAAAACTTTGCTCTGCAAGACAGGCCCTATGGAGTCACTAATAAGTATTAATCTTGTTTTTTATTTAATATTGATAATAAGTTAATTATTAAATACATTGTGCAGTACTGATACAATCCTATTTATACAGGATGAGAATCGCTGTATTATAGGAAGCAATTGGGACCAGGAAATTTGTCCGTTTCATGAGAGATGTCCGCAAGGAGAGCTTTCACTGTATGACCTTTTGCTCCTCACCATACTCTTTTAAGTCAAATATGTAATTCTAAACAGTTACTAAATACCTACCATAAATGCACAGTACGGCAGTATTGTGTTAGATAGGCAACCAATATTACCAAGAATTATGAAACTGGTCAATTAACATGAAGCAATAAACTTAATGCATAAACAAGAAACTCTCAAAGTTTTTCTACTGTAAAGATATTCCTTTGACTTTTAAGTATCCAAATGTATATTCTTTCAAATATTTAATCACTACCATTCACACGTGTTAGTCATTAAAATAGGAAATCTAACCTGTACTTTATAATGGTAGTTAATGCATCCAGTTTTCTTTAACATTTCCTCTACGGGGTCACTGATTTCCACAGATCCATGAACGCTCATCTCAAATTGGAAAACTTTAAAGCGAACAGTTAATTACACCAGAAATTTGAATTATAACCTCATATTCTGCTTATTTTTTATCATAAATTGACGTTCAGAGGCTGGTATTATCATGGCGCCAACATTGAAAGTAAAGGTAAGAAATCTCACGTGGCAGAAAACTGTAACATCCATATTGTAGTTGCGTCTTGCGGTTAGAAGATGGCAGCATTTGTCCAAAGATGAATTTTTAAGCAAAATTTTCATTTTTGACTAGATTTATTTGAAGCCGATTTTGAGTTACAATTCTATACACTTGAATATACAGTAACGTTAACACAAAACTTTACTAAAAAATCCACATTTGCTAATAATTGCTGTTTTGAAAATTTGTTTAATGTTCAACAAAAATTTGAATTTTGAACCAATTGTTTTAAGTTGCTCAGTGCAGTAAAAATATGACGCAATGGTTTACGGCATTTCTCTGACGATGATACTGTCAAATGTCATTGTCATGCGGCGTGGTCTTTTACGGGCGACACTGCATACAGATAAACAGCGCGATGTTGTAGTATTTAATCGTTGGGGGCTCGTCTCACAGCTAGAAGTTGGTTGGTCGTCTTGTTAAGAGGTGCGGATCAGTTCGGTGACGTTGCATTTGTAGGTTAGGATCGCCAAGGTAAGCAAGTTTTCAATGCAAATTCACTTGTAGTCGATACGCTTTCCGATTTATAACAGAAATTATCTTTATTATGATTTGTTTTGCGAAAATGAACTTATTTTATCAAGAAAATTCGGGGTTTTTATATACAAAATAGGGAAGTAGGAATTAATTTTGGTCACTAATGTAAAATAAAAATGTAAATTGGGCTGTCTGAAATTTTAATGTAACTTTCAGGAAATTTCTTGAAGCGGGATATTTTTAGAAGCACACTCACTGCATGAGACGTTTCGTGATGGTTCTGGTTTTATTTTCGTGGACCATAAACCTGTATTGATACCTATAATTTCATTTATTCTTTGTTATATGTTTTCTAGAGAAACCAGTGATTGCGTAATCCAGCTATTTTAATTACGTTACAAAAAAAGCAGTAATAATTTTGTTTTTCGTCTCTTTCCAAATAAAATGTCTATTTTATCGTTGCTCTTTTGTTTAGTGTGGGGGAATAGGAATCCTTACCACACAGTCTATTTTAGGGGTTTCCTATTAACTACGGATCCGGAAATTACAGGGTTTACTTCAAGTTTAATTTGATAGAAATAGTTCGCCTGTGACCTTTTAAAACTTTGCTCACATTATTCGCAATTTAAATAGTCGATCGAAATTAGAGCTTGCAATGCAAACCTTCTTTTGCTGCACACGCAAGAAGATAAATAATCTTTTCTAATGCATTTGCCTGGCAATGATAGAGACTGCGAACGTAGGTACAATCCTATGACAAAATCCTCGCACCGGTCAACTCTGTAGACCGATAAAATTTTAGTTTAAGAAAGAAAATGTTGACTTGTTAAAGAAAGAAGAAGCTACAGTTGAATTTTAAATGTTCACGTTTAATTTCCACTAAATTGAGTGTGTGAGGCCGTAATTTAAATATCGTTCACAAGATGATCCTGACGACCATGATTGATGGAAAAGTGTTTGGAAAACTTCATCTGCATCAGTTTTGTATGTAAGGCGGCGCCAAAGACGATGAATGATGTTGATGCAGTTTTAGTGAGATCGGTTAATGGTACAACTCTCACATTCGGGCTTTTATCTCCCCATGCTTGGATTCGTTTCTTCGAATATTTCTTTTTGCATGTTGCCTATAGACTTGAGTTTCGAAGGCAAGGAAAAAGCTGTAATCCAAGAGAAATATAAGAGAGAAATGGGGATAATTGTCGATAAAGTTCAGCAAAGAGGAGCTGGAACGTCCAATACAGGAAATGTACTGGGGTATTATCGGTTCACAATCTGGCCGATCAATGTACCAAGGAATGATCCTCCTGCTTTAAATGAGAAAACTTTAAATAATTAATTGGGACCAAATTCTTTATTTTCAATGTATTGATGGCAAAATTAATTTCTTTAACACTCTGCTGGTTGATCATTTCGATGTCCATGCGCCATTTTGTTGCACAACTCGTCGAAGGAACTATCGCCCATAGGTTACAGATAATATTAAATTGCTGATGAAATTTCGGGGTATGGCATATGCTGAGTTTAAGAATACTAAACAATCATCTGACTTTGAGTATTATAAAGCGACTTAGAAATTTAACTAACAGTTCTATAAATAGAGAAAAAGAGCTGATCTTTCTTGCGTTTCGTATTACGCGCGGGAAGTCTTCATACTCGATACTATAGGACGTGATGCTGATGTCATTAACACATTCTTCCTGTCTCATCGTCTTGGTGATAATGACCTAATAACTAACTATAAAAATAACATGCTCCCACAAATTTCTGATTTTTTAATTAATTTGTTTAATTAATTGTTTAATTTTTCGTTAGCTACTTTGGCTAAAATACGTACCTCTCTGTTTGCCATTAAAAGTAATACAGTTGCATCGGATGGTCTTAGTCTAAGAATGACTATTTTATGTAGTCCTACTATTCTTCCATTTTATGTCATATTATCAACTACTGCTTAGAGTTCATAGTTTTCCCCAGTCAATGGAAAATCGCATTAGTAAAACCTATTCCTGAAAAGGGCAATCCTACTCTAAGGGTGATCTAACTGTGTGATCTAAGACCAATATGTACCGTATTTTGATCACATAATGTTTTTATAACTATTTTGTAAACATACTATTTGAGTGTATGGGTTTTGTTTACAGAATTAGTTGGCCAAAATCAACTACACATTATAAATACATATTGAAGTAAGGATGCGTTTTGTTGATACACGATGTTGATGTTGATATTTAGGGTGTGGATGGCCTGTCGATGGTGAAGTTAGTGGTTATAAGGGATGATCTGGATCCCTGTAACACCACATTTACTATTTTTACTCTATAGTTTCAATTTTCAAATTTTTACATGCCTTCAAATGCAGATGAAAATAATTGCTTGGCGTGGAGCAAACCGTATGCAGAGCGGGATTGTCTGTAAAAAGCTGTCAAAGTTAATATCAAATAATGCACGTCCATATATTTTGATAAACACTCTGTATTATCATACTCACTTATTGTTTATATTTTTTCTTCTATTAATAACATGCTTTAATGAATGTAGGAATCGCGTATTTCCATTCCTCTAGTATAGTGTAGATCTGAAAATTCAGGTACCATGCTGGTGAAATAAAATGTACTCAATTTCTTCTTCATTTTGTTTTCCCAAGACTGGCCGTTCTATAAATCTACGGTGTCTATCGTAGACCGTCCATTATATGGGGACGAAAAAAGCTAAAAATCTAAAACTAACAGATAAAAATATCCAATATGCCGGCGGTTGACAACAGCTTTGTTAGTTTAAATGGAATGACCCCAATTTTATTTTTTTCTCTTAATCGACATTCCATTTTCAACAACCTTCGTAATACATTTGCCAGACCTATTCTTCCTAAAATTGTTTTCGAGATATCGAATTTTTTCGCAAAAATCGAATTTTCATAATTAGACTGTCTCAACATCAGTTGAGACATCGAACTTTTCAGAAATATACCCGGCGTCTAATTCAAAATAATAACTGGTTTCCTGTGTCTGTATCAATGTTTGAATTATTGTGCATCGTGGGCAACAAAATCATTGAACGATTTATCTTAGTTGCATATGACACTAAAGTTTTGTATTTCTGAAAACCAAATTTGGAAAAACTGATTGTTGACCTTTCTTAGCCAGGAACTGTTTGGTTTTCGGCAGTGTTCCCAAAAGAGTTAACTTTTTTTGCAATATATAATCGGCCAGAGCACAGTCGTGTTACAACCTTAGTCAGAAAATTTGACACTCGATTTGGACCATCATTGGGCCGTTTCCCAATGTTGCTAGTGTAGAATGTTTTGGAATCACACAAAGCAAATATATGTAGCCATAAATTTGTACGTTTAGAAGGTATAGAGGGTGCCTACTGTAGACCGTCCATTAAAAGTATATGGGGAACGGACAAAGCTAGAAGAAGTCTTTTAACATTTTAGGTTTTTGTCAAGAAGCCAATGGGGAACATTTTGAATATTTAATACGCTAAAGCAAACAACGAGTGGCGCTGTAGAAAAAGATTTTTTGTTTCAAAACTGTTCATTTTCCCTATACTTTTATGTTTTCATTAAATCTCTTTGAAACCATTACCTTTATCATTTTAAAGTGTTGTAGGTTGTTGAAATCAGATGATCATGTAGAATCCAAAAATATACAGGTGTTCTATTTAAAAAAATGACCTAACTATTATTGCTAATACATGGATCACTCTGTATATTGAAATGTTAATTCAAGAGTATCTCTAATATTGCACCGTTAGTATTATATATTACATCTTAAGTTATAACCATATTTTCGAGAACAGTTCGCTCTTTTGCAACGACAGTATTCTATGATTCTGCAGCGTTTGTAGATATGTTTAGCAATACACTATCTCTACGAAATATAAGGCGATTTAGGCATGACTTGACGTCGTTGCCAATTTGCGTTATCAATTTTGCTGCTCCACATCTTTACGATTACAGAAATAACTGCGACAGTTCAAATGATCGCCCAAACGTGATTGGGACTGTTGGCTAAATCGTGTGATAACATTTTAACATTTCACTCTGGTTGCCAGACGATGTATCTAACAATATTTAATTATAAAAAAACATCATAGTCAGTTAAAATACAATTGTTATAAATTCTAAGAATTGTGTTTTGTACATACCTCTGAGGATGGAGTCCTTAAGACTACGAAACATATAGGGTTGCTCATCAAAAATAAAATACAATCAGAAGAGTATAGATAGTGTCTTCATATCACACTTATAATTTATTTTTTCTGTTTAACTTCTTTTTATCCCGTTGTAATTTCTATGTAATTTGTTTACTTACTTCCTTTTGTTGGTGTGTTGAAGATGGTTCGTTGAGACTGAAACTAGTACCTTAATATGTATAAAAATCTTAATC
Source organism: Diorygopyx duplodentatus (assembly GCA_033557515.1). NCBI lineage: Eukaryota > Metazoa > Arthropoda > Insecta > Coleoptera > Scarabaeidae > Diorygopyx > Diorygopyx duplodentatus. Next base: position 6,739 of record JAWQRJ010002952.1, on the reverse strand, counting down.
TGAATGCACAGTATGTTGCGACTTACTTTGTTTTGCTGTCTATTGTTAACAAAATAAAATAATATAATATAGTTGTTGAATCGTGTAATGCTGGCGTGCTAGAATTTGTAACTTCGCATGCATGTAAGTACTTAAAACAACATAATTTGCAGTACTTAAGCATCGACTACGGTATCTACAATCGTTCTTGAAGGTATAAAATACAAAGCTAGTTCGTTAATTTGCATAAACGCTAGTGACTAAAGTCAAGGAAACTTGGCAATCGCCCTGTTTATGGTCGCAATAAGGCCAGTAATTTGCAATGACTTCATTATAATGACAACTCATATATAAATATCTCATAAATATCAACTCATTACCATTCAGGAAACAGAACGTGGTTTAATATTTAATAAAGCAAAAAAGTTAAATCTTATCAAAATATCAGCATTTGTGATCAAGCAATAAAAAGCGTTAGCAGTTCTCAATTTTAAAAGTATTATCAGGTGATTCATGATATCAAATAAGACGCGTGTTTTTGTGTTAGGCTTAAGGACTTTCATTAGTAAACGACCAGCCTACTTAATTCATAAAATTATACAAACATAAGATAACCCCCAGGTGAATCATAGTTAAGATACAAAAGTTACAAATTTCCAGACGACACAAATATGTTAAAAAACTTGTTTGTTATTTATTCTCGATAACATCGGGTTTGTCCAATGTTTGCTCTCTAGTTCAATGGCTACTCCAAAACAGCAGAGTGTGCGTCGAATTTAATAGATAAGATAGGTAAATTTGTGGAATTTAACACGCTTGGGTTGTAGGGAGTTCATTCATCAACGTGAAAAAAACAATGCATAATAACTGCAAATTACGTATGCATGTCAAGGTCTGGGTGCATAAGACCTAACGAATATGTGCTAATCATAAGGTGCTAATTAAGTAAAGTGCCATCTGTACTTTTGTTGTTAAGCAGGATAAAGCATTTTATGGGAGTATGTTTGTCTAGTTTGCGTACATAATTATCGCTTACACCATAAAATAAACTCCCAAATCTTTATTATCTGTTTCAGCAAATATTACTTTAGTTGACATTGAACTATTAAAATCATGAAGCACTTTATCATAGGAAGAATGTGTCCATCAGCCCGCCTTTATAAAATATTACCTTTAACATGGCGATTTGTGAATAGTTGTGAAGCACTTTATAAACTCATACAGCTATTATCTACCTTTCTGTTATGATTATGTTTTCGACTTTAAAACTAAAAGTGTCTAGTTTACTATCTAAAACCAAACTAAATAAACTAAAAAAATGCTTTAAAATTGCTGTTAAATTAAGTTAAATTTGCTTTAAGTTTACAAATTATACTAAATTGTACAGATAATCTTAAATATATTTGGTGACTTTAAATTGGGATAAGGGATTTTTATTGTTTTGTTAATAAATATTGTTAATGATTGATATCCTCGTAATTTCTCATATTAATCTCTGACACTCATGATTATTGTGTCGCAGATTATAAATCCTATTATTAATTAAAACCGTTCAAAAGGTTTCAAAACACATTATAAAGTCAAAAATCAATACGTTAATAAGTTCTTAGATAACAACACTGATTTGCCCTACAGCAGTCGTATTGGATGTAATTGAGATTAGGGCGTTGAACAGCCTAATTAATCCTTCGTCATAGGAAAAAGATTTTGATCATACGGTATTAATATACAGGTAATGAGGTAATAATCATTGTTGCGGCCTGCTGTTAATGTTAAATCATACTAAAATTTTTATGAACGATCAGTGTCATTTGTTTCCGCAGTTATTTTCATATTTCACAGCCATCTGACGTAGACGTATTGAGATTAACAAACGTCATCTGTGTATTATCATTCATGGAAAATCCAAGGTGGTCATTTACATCATCATTGGTGAGATAAGATAGCTGACCCCTATTTCACTAATAGTACGTTAAAAAAGGGGAAACACATTTTTTTAAAATCGGGAATTCCCATTGCTGCTAAAAGTTAACGTCGCGACAACGAAAGAATATGCTCTATCTAAATTAGAATTGTTAATTAGAAGAGTGTTGATTTTTTTTCGTAAATCAATATTTAATTAGCTTGTCGGTATATAAATAGATTAAAAGTCAGTTTAAAACAAAATATCAATTTATTTATGATCGTATTTAAATTTGGTATTATAAAAGAATGTAAATACCACGGATTAAAATTTATGTTTATTGGGATAATAAAATTTAGGTTATCTGTACAATTATATGCAATAAAATAAACATGTTTTAATTGCATGTTATTAAATATGCCAATAACAAGTTGTCAACATTTCATAATCCCCTAAATTACAAATTACATTTTGTAATTTTTAAGGCTTTAAATGTGCTTCAATCATTTCAAAACATGCATAACTGTACTGTATTTTTTTTTGAATCCGCTGATAAGTATAGCTTCGTCTATTATATGAGATTGCTGTATGTCAAAGTACATTTCGTTGGAATTTTTTTATCAAACGTTAAGTATTAAATATACAGATACGCGGATTACTTAATACTTTTATGAGATTAATTTTCAAACTAAATAAACGTGCTTTATTAATTAGGTTAATTAATTTTCAAGGTGCGCCCCAGACACATGTAGTTTACAATAAATACTAGTACTTAGGACACTTAGGTTGTGGCCCACCTTTTCATTTTAGAAGGACGTACTTTTATCTTGAGAGGCGCGGTTCGATATACTTTACACTGATCAAGTGAAAGCTAAGTTTAGATGTTCACATACCAAGACCTCGATTTCGTGAGTGCAGTGTATGTGCATCTTATCGTCAATTAAATCAATACCTTTGGACAATGAGCGATTATTATTTGGCGTCACAATTACAAGTCCAAGTTCATAGGAATATTTTTGATGTATTTTTAGACAACTTTGAGATATGAGTTCATCGTTTTTCCAAACACCGTTGTTCTTTCTGATAAAGTAATTTCTGATTAAGTAATTTTATCACCTGTAAAAGATGTCTTCTATCTCTTTCATGAGAGGTGAGATTTGCTGCTCTCTTTTCTGCATGTTTTTTCATATTCATATATGAAGCCCACTCCAAATTCAACAATTTGACAATTATAGGACAAAAGGAGATATTTTAAAAACATTCGAACACATCATTGGAAAGTGAATAAATTGCAGCAAATATCTTTTACCTGCTAGAAATTCGGCATAAAATCTACTAGAGAACATTTTTTTATCTTTTCCTAGAAAATCCTAGAATTTGTTTTTAAAAAATGCACTCGTTTTTTTATTTCTCCTATCAGTATCTTAGATATTTGGTATTGTCTATTTGTTATCAAGTACCACTAAGTATTTTTACCTTCACGGTTACGAAACAAAACGTTTGTGGATGTGTAAATTCTGCTGACATGATAAAAAGTATTTATCACGTAATGTGTGTATAGACAGGTAAGTTGATGGCAGAAAACCAACAGTTTGCTCGTGCCTAGCGTGCTTTTCAGTACTGTGATTGCACAGGTGTTTACGAATTGTTTTCTACGGTGAAAAGGTCAGTGCCAATGTCTGTCTGCAGAAAATGTATGAGTGCTTGTTGAATACCTAAGTGCTTACGTTCGCAGATTATATCACGATAAGTCACGGTATGCTGTGGCTAAATCAGGAGTGCCTTCCAAACAGTGTATTTCCAACTTGTATTATTTCTATGATTTATCGGAAATACGTTTTTCGGTGAGGTTGATTTTTTTCTACTGGAGCGTGCGTGTTGAAGTAAAGACAAATGTGTTTGTAAAGAATGCCAACCAACGAACTAATGCCACCAATGAACAAAAGAATGTGATATAACTACAAAAAAATATTTGAGACAAAAGCTTCTCCCTTTTTTCGGTCAGAAATAAAAATATTTGGCTAAAATTCTGAAGCTTACGAATTTCGTACAAAATAAATTAGTTATTAACTAAAAAAATATGGAACAGGTAGAACAGGATAACTGCAAATTTTGCAATGATGTAGAAACTGCGGAGACATACTGCGGACCCATACTCTGCAATAGTATAGGTTTACTCCGCAGAATAAGAATAAAATGTGTGAGGTGCTTGATTATAAACTTAACTATTGTACTGGCAGAGCGCCTTTTACCTGTAACTCTCAATTATATATTTATTGCATAATTTTTGTTTTGATAGATACCAAAAATTGAAGGGGTCATTTTATAGGGCATTAAAAACACAAATGTCTGAACTGCTCTTCATTCGAGCCGATAAATGTAACTGTTTAGCTAGAAAATCGACCTTAAAGGTTATAATAAATGAATCAAAATATCAATAAGACACTAAAAATTTCGTGAGGTGATTGTATCGCAAGAGCGCCTTTTACCTGTAACTCTAAATTATAAATTTATTGCATACTTTTTGTTTTGATAGATACCAAAAAATTGAAAGGGTCATTTTATAAAGCATTAACAACACATAAATGTCCGATAAATAAAAGTCGATAAATATAACTGTTTAGCTGAAAATCGACCTTAAAAATTATAATAAATGAATCAAAATATCAGTAAGACACTAAAAATTTCGTGGGATGATTGATTATAAACTTAATTATTGTATCGTGGGGGCCTTTTACCTGTAACTCTAAATTATATATTTATTACATAATTTTTGTTTTAATAGACACCAGAAAATTGAAGGGGTCATTTTATAAGGCATTAACAACACATAAATGTCCGTACTGCTCTTTATTTAAGTCGATAAATATAACTGTTTAGCTAGAAAATCAACCTTAAAGGTTATAATAAATGAATCAAAATATCAATAAGACACTAACAATTTCGTGAGGTGATTGATTATAAACTTAATTATTGTATCGCCAGGGGACCTTTTACCTGTAACTCTAAATTATATATTTATTACATAATTTTTATATTGATTGATACCAAAGAATTTAAGGGATCATTTTATAGGGAATTGACAACATAAAAATGTCTGTACTGCTCTTTATTTAAGTCGATAAATATAACTGTTTAGCTGAAAATCGACCTTAAAAATTATAATAAATGAATCAAAATATCAGTAAGACACTAAAAATTTCGTGAGGTGATTGATTATAAACTTAATTATTGTATCCCCAGGGGGCCTTTTACCTGTAACTCTAAATTATATATTTATTACATAATTTTTGTTTTGATAGATACCAAAAAATTGAAGGCGTCATTTTATAGGGCATTAACAACACAAAAATGTCTGTACCTCTCTTCATTCAAATCGATAAATAGCACTGTTTAGCTGAAAATCGACCTTAAAAGTTATAATAAATGAATCAAAATATCAATAAGGCACTAAAAATTTCGTGAGGTGATTGATTATAAACTTAATTATTGTATCGCCAGGGGGCCTTTTACCTGTAACTCTAAATTATACATTTATTGCATAATTTTTGTTTTGATAGATACCAAAAAATTGAAGGGATCATTTTATAGGGAATTAACAACACAAAAATGTCTACTGCTATTTATTTAAGTCGATAAATATAACTGCTTGGCTGAAAATCGACCTTAAAAGTTATAACACATAAATTCAAAATATCAATAAGGCACTAAATATTTCCTTCTTTTTTAAAATTTGAATATAGTACTTTATTAAATAGTGTAAATAATATAGCATTATTTACACTTCGATTATGATAAATTTTAAAAATTTAGAAGAAATATAGTATAAAATTTCACTTTCTTAACAATAATATAATATTTTCAAATTAAAACTCTTTAAAAATATACGAAATTTTAAGGAAAAAGATATACAATAGTTTAAATTTATTTGTTCGCATAATGATATTACATTATATTTATTTGGAATTTAATTATCTAAATAATTTAAAAATTATATAAAATTCAGTTATTTACTGTTGGATGATGTGCTGGAGTTAGTGTCTGATTCCCCTAAATTTGTAATAAGGGGCTCCACTTAAAAACCATTCTTCAAAAACTGCCGAATTTATTTCTTCATATTAGTCCCCACTTTTTTGTATTCAAACATTAGTAGTCCATTCTGAAGAAACCCATCTTCAGATCCTAGGAGTGTACTAAATATTCCACCTTTTCCTGATGGATTTTTTAAACCGGTAGTTAAACCATCTATAAAAGCGTCTTGGAACATTCTCCAGGAACATATCTATATCTCATTATTGAGTAGGATCCCCCTGGTTCAAAGGTTGGCCTGTGTGAAACTGACCTGTACCCAAAAGTATCTGCTAAGTGGGGACAGCCCTTCGACCAATAGGATAATAACTTTCAGAAATCACGTGAAGATCACGCAATTTATTACTCCAGCTGTTAGGTGAACACAGTATAGTGTGGTTTTAGGTGATGTAAATATAGATAATTTAACACAATTTTAAAACTTACAATCATGGTGCAATATATGGTGTTGTTAGGAAGAAGTAATATTTATTTTATCTAAATACTACAAACAAATTAGATTAATTATTTTTTATTCCAGTGATATTTCGAAAAAACGTTATTTTTAAATTTATTTTCAAAAACGATTTTCACCTACATCTTGGGAATGGCCTGTTACAAATTTCAGATTATGACGTCCACACTTTAGTTGATATTTTGAAAACAAAAAGAATGAAAGTGGAACCAGAAGACACATGAAAGTATCAAAATAACTATTCTTCAATATTACAGAGCATTAAATAATGCAAAATAGTATTATATACCATTTCACCCTTTGTCGTATATAGG
>JAWQRJ010002951.1:0-12723 GCA_033557515.1 Diorygopyx duplodentatus | reverse complement strand
CTTATACACTAATATACCTATTAAAGAAACAATTTCCACAGCTACACAAATCATTAATAATCACTTAAACAATAACACAGATGCCAATAACTTAATAAAACTTTTAACTTTTAGGTGACCAAAATCACTTTACATTTAACAATAAATATTACAAAATGAATGAAGGTTTACCTATGCGCTCCTCACTTAGCGGACTTATGAGTAACATTTTAATGAAATATTTAGAAGAAATTATACACAACAACAATTTCGAATTCATTAAAAAAAAATTAAAAACAAAATTATTATTATGGAACAGATATATAGACGATATTCTAGTCATAATTGACACTATAAATATAAATACTATAAATCAACTTCATAACTTTATAAATACATTACAGCCTAAAATAAAATTCACCATAGAATTAGAAAATAATCACACCTTAATTTTTTTAGATATGACTTTAATAACATACCCACATACAATAAATAAATTATGTCACTTATAGGAAACCTACACAAACCGACGCTATTATCCCATTTAATTCTTTTCATGCCCCAACAATGAAAAATTAACTTTTATTTCTTACATATACAGACTAAAAAATACTCTTCTCAGTTTTAATAATATGAAAAAAAAGTTAAACATTATACAACAAATTGCTTATAACAATGGTTCGATATCCACTATTTTGTAACTTCAAATGTGTTATCATCTAATTTAACTTCTTCAATGTACAATACAACCAATCAGGATTAATATTCCAACGTTAGCATAGTTCGTCGAGGTGTAGAACGTAAGGTACACTTAACCTAATTTTTACAATAATTTAACACCTGATTTTAATTATAATTTATAATGATACTTTTGTAATCAAAAAGTCCATGTTTGTTCATGATGATGGTATTATGATACCGAAACCCATCGACGAATAAAAGCGTTAAAAATCTAAATTTAGTTTCTAAACATACTGATTAGTAATAATAATTACTTTCCTTCCTTTCTTGGAATTCTTATATTCATTTAATTCATTAATTTTTTTATATTCGCCTTCTCCTCTTTACACGCCTATTAAAATTAATAACGTATTCCACGTTACTCCACCATAGCAAACTTTTTCTTTTTTTAATTTAGCCTCTATAATTATCATCTTATATTTCCAAAAGAAAAGACTCTTGGGGGCATTGGAGTGGAAAAATATTAAAATCTGGGAAATGGAATTGAATCACAACCGTTCCAAGTTACAACTCATCGTCGAGTTATAAATTCCCTTTATTGCACACTATTTCAATGGCATTCTGCAATTGTCTCGGCAGTGAATCGATCTGGCATTTAAAAATTTTTATCGGCAACCTTTAGGCGTTAATGAAGACACATTGGCAATGTTATCAATCATTTACAGATAGTTTAGGTCGTTTTCAAGGATTTATGTTTATGACTTCAATTCGCGTTCTGCGCTTTGCAGCAATAAAAGCAAAGCCGACTAAGGAAATAATCCGCTCGGGAGAAATATGACGGAAAATGAACAGTTTAAAATAAGCCAAATTAAGTGGTTCCTTGGGGGTTTGATGTACTTTCTGGAGGCTCTTTGATTTAAATATTGTAACGGTCTAGAAAGTTTACACTGGAAACCCCTTATAGATTTTCGTACCTCGATGCAAACTAGGAATAAATTTAAGTTATCTTCAACGTCATGGTTAGATGGGATGGTGTAATACTTTTAAATAAAAATTTTACGAGAAATAAAGTGCGGTGCTTCTATGTGCAGAAAAAAGACCGTGCGAGTACTGAAATGCTATGAAAAATAATCCCCGATATATCCCCTTGATGTAAACGCCGCGGTTGGTAGCAAATTCCGCTCACTTCAGGTGGAAGTGAATTTATACAGCACTCCATCGACGACGGGGGGCGCGCTCACAATGGACGATAAATCAAACCTATCTGTTTATCTGAATAAAACCGAAAATGACAACGCTAGTATATTTTTCAGCGCGAAGTCTGAAAGTTTTGCGTTCCACAGATAATAACTTCGAAAAACAATTTATTACTCAATTTATATTTAATATCAGTAGTAAAAATCAAGTAACACACCCCAACCTTGTTTCCGATATTGTTTTGTTAATATTTTTAGGATTCAAGTCTTTATTTATTCATTTTGTTTTGTTACTATTTTAAGAAATTTGCCTGAATATATATGTACTCTTCATCTACCCTGATGGACTTCTTCTTGTTTACCAAATTTAGATCATTTGTCGCTTAGATCTTTTTACTTATCATTTATCCCATTTCACCTATATAGATTGAGTTGCAAACATGAGATTGTAAGCTATAAACCCCACTTTGTTTTTCAAGTTTTATAGATAATTTAATCAGAATTTATACACCTCTTCGATGGTAAATATTGTTGTACTATTCAAGTGCACTATCATTTATATTTTCATGCACTATTAAGTAGTTTAAGTCCAGTCGTGGTGATTTTCTGTAGAATCCTGTTTAATCCTGAACTGTTGAATCCTCTTTAATTTTTCCACCCATTCTAACGCTTCGCTACGTAACTTTTCCGCAACATAAACAAATTTAAAAGTTCCTCCTCGCTTTATGAATAGGGCATTCGCGCGCTACTATTTGCGAGTGTGGCGCCAGGATAACGAGACGAATTCAAGCCGAAGTCCTTTCCCGTTTCAATTACCAGCCAGATTTCATCGTCCCGCAATTACGCGGTGACCTTCGCTCAGGCGGGGATTCGGATTATTTTTGCTTATTTCTCGAGGTCGACATCGTCAACATGTAAAAGAAGGTCCTTATCTGTTTTCTTCAAGGATCTCCGTGGACGCTATCCAACGTTAGACGAGAGAGATATCTGGGCGAGATTAATGCAAACAAAAACCCAAGAAAAAGCACACGGTATTCTTTAGTGTTTTTCGATAATGAGCAACATCGACATTCTATCCAGCAGAGAGGATTTTCTTACCCCCGTTAGAGGTTCTCTGCGCCAAAAACAAAAAGCGTGAAATAAAAGCATGGCAATAAATGTAAGCACATGAAAGCGGTTCCCAAATGTTTTAAAATGCGATACTACTATTAAAATAAATTCAGAAGACACAGAAGACAGTTTCATGCGTGGGTATTTTTTAAATTAATTATTTTTCCAGATATTGCAGCTCAAATACAAATCTGAGGCTGTTTTGCACACATCGACCACGTAGACGTATCGATGAGATTATTTTTTTAAATTTAAGTTTCACTGGCCCAACGCTGGCCGATAGGTAATTCGCTTCGTAAGCATAATGGAAAATCGCATTATCGTAATTCTAAGACCGTACACAAATATTACATATTGTTATTTTATTAACTGTTCAGTGCGTGTTTTGGAAATGCATTATCTGAATAATATAATGTTTGTATTAAGTATGTATCTTATTGTTTTAAAACAGACTTTTCCACTCTCTCGCTATATAAGAAAGTACTCTTCGAGCGCCTTGTGTTCGGAACCACTGCCTGTTACTACTTCTGAAGACGTTTTATATGGAAATTCTCCAGCTTCCAGCCCATTCGACAGTGGAACGAATCGATTCCCTTGTATCCCTTCTTGACACTTTAGAGATATAGAATGCCCGTTGAGCACAAGTTAGGCGTAAACTGCGCAAATTTATGTACATTCCGATGAACATCCCGGCTCCTCCACCAAAAGTGCGTGTAGGTTCGCTGGGAACGGTTCTGCAGATATTTCGCACGACCAGCGTAACTTTCTCGAGTTAACCCCTTTTAATAGAATATAAGGGAAGGCAAAGCACGCCCTTTTCCAGCTGGTACATTAAATAAACTGGGCACGGAGTGTAGGTCTGTGTGTGTGTGTGTGGGTGGGGTAATTTAAACCTGTTTACTCTGCCAAGTAGTTTTCAGACATCCCATTTTGGGCTGGCTTTAGAACGAGAATTTGTGAAATAAGAGACGATGAATGCGAATTAACTTGGGTAAATTACAGAGAAGGAACAAAAAATACGGTAAGGTGTGAGTGGGTCACAAGAAATAATGAATAGATAATAGAAAATATGCACTAAATTAACTCCACATACAGAATATTTTGATATTCTCAGATTTGTAGAAAATACAGTGGCGGTGGTCAGCGCGATCGCCAGACTTATCGGTTGATTTCTATTTGTGATATATTCATGATGATATATGGAGAGCCACTGTATTGAAAGTTGTAAACAGAATCTTAAAGTGAAAGAAGAGTTATTTTTTATTAATTACTTCGAAACCCATACAAAGCGCAAACACAGGTAGTTGACCAGTTTCCCTACATTAAAGTCTTCCCTTAATGTTTCGTTAATACCGACACATTTAACTATAGAGTAATTATCCGATTGCACTAATTGCGCCAGGGCCGTACCGATGCAGGTCCGTAACAAGACCAAAGTGCCCCTCGGGTTCGGTTGATTTCGATCAAAGCAATCACCGAGTTAGTACTGGTTGCCGGCGCACGGCGGCGCGGTTACCAGATCAAATAATGAAGTCGAACGGCCCGTGGTCATTATGCCCCCAGGGCGTCCGGGCTCCTTTGTACGTATCATGGGGCGCACGCGTTGTTCGGACACGTGTGTGAAGCCGTGATAAAACATATCGGGTCATGGACGACCATTCCTGCTGGTAGCCGCTCCTTTGTTTAGGGCACCCGGATTTCGGAAAGTTATAACGCTTGATTAACAACGGGAAGCGGTAATCACAAAGACGTCGAATTTATGACACCGAAATGGATTAACAGAAGGAAATCTACAATGAGCTGTGTTAGTGGAGGTAATAGTGGAGTACCCGGTAGTTACTTTCCTTCACAAGGAGAAAGTAATGCATTCCAAAATCTTCAACGTTCGATTCAAAGGCGTCCGATCGCTCAAAATCGTATTTAAAACGCCCTTCTTCAACGCCTCATCTCCCAGCTCTCTATGGTTCCCTGTCACTATTGCATCTTCTTGATCCATTTATACCATCACAGTCGAGCTTACACAAAAAACGTAATACATCTTTCAGTGCCATAAAACCAAAACTGAAACCCATCTCGCAAGCATGAATTTATCTGTTTTCATAATTAACAGTTACTATTAAAAATCGCCTTTATATCGCTCGACATATAATTTCACCCCTCTTCATGTGGGAAGAAAATTTAACTGTTCACACAAGATTCTCGGCGAGAACTCGCTTCGCAGGTAATTAGAAGCAGTTTACGGCCACACACAAGCGCGCCGTGTTATTAAAGGAGGCGCCAGTTAATTTCATAAGATACGACGAGTATTAAAAACGCTTGTTCTGCGGAGTTCTCGAAATTAATTTTAACTTGCGCCATCAAATTTACGCTTGCGTTCGCGCGCGGCGTCGAGACGTAGTTTTCCCAGCTGTTCCGACGATGAACTATCAAATTGCAGCAGTAAAAATGAAAAAAACGAACTACCGTCAGGATCGATAACGTGATCGGCAGCATAATCCGTAATTTCTATAAACTATAATATCGCGTGTCCCGTGATGCCTGTATTACGTTGAAGGTGAATGTTTCCTGTCACACCGTGGTTGTAAAGTAATTATTATATATTTTCTATCAGCATGTATTATAATACATGCTATATCTTCTGAAATGTCCAATAATTATTGAACCTATCAGAAAAGATAGATAGCATGCTGCAAGATTTAGTTATTTTTTAAAAATATTTTCAACACTATTATTTCAAATTCAAAACAGTAATATTTAGTATTGTTGTCTCGTGATTTTATTGGCAGAAATTTTTATTCTAAAATTGGTCAAGGTGCGCTTTAGTCCACGCAAATTTTTATTGCTCATCTTGCACCGTAAATTGCTGGTCGATGTTATCGCAATGGAGATTCTATCGCGGCAAGTATTTATTGCAGAAATGGATGCAACTTAATGTGGCGTATCCCGCTGGCCGAAGACCCACTTCTTATCTAGTGGTCCGTGTTGGACAACATTTACGACAGAGGACGCTCGTATCTTACGTTGGTACCCGAATCGATATAAAACTAAATTAGACTACATTGTAATAAGAATTTACGAGCTCTAAATATAACTTTAGGGTGGAATTTACTGTTAGAGCGCGAGCTTGCATGTTTCGCTAGTGCTCAAACTGTATCGGTACCTTCGGGATTTAACTTGTACATACATAAAAACACTTAAAAGATTTAAATTACTAGCAGGAGAAGGTTAAAGTACAAGAAAATCAAAAGAAGCTGTCGATCAAATATGAATGGAGAAGAATAGGGAAATGGCCCACATCACCTAGGCCCCATTTGCACCCTGTTGATACATACACATTTACTTTTAAAGCACAATTTGTTTAAATAACAGTTATTAGTTTAATCTTTGCCTTCCTTAACTCCTTAACAAATAAGCTCTGAAGAAAAATCTAAGTGGCAAAAATGCTGAAATGGACATGCGCACAAAAAAAACATTAGAAAAAGCAACCATTTTAACAAAGAACAACACAAGTAAGCTGTTGGAATACAAATGCAGCACTAATGTCTAAAAATTGCATTTACTATTAAAGGAAAACCAAAATCCAATTGAATTGATCTGGAGTTTCCTAAAACGATGGTGATATAGAATAGAGAGGATAGAGACGATATTACCCTTTATTATTTAATTTTTTAGTTTCTTATTTCATTCATAATAAAGTGATTTATTACTAGTTTTATTTAATTTTTAGTTTCAGTGTAATACAAACACACTGTTTGTATTTTCAGGATTTTTTATATTGAATTTATTCCATTTTGGCTGTTGCACACTGAATATGTATACAGTGTTTGTTTTTGCTTGTTTTTTCAGGGCCAACCTTATATCTCCGTTAATATTCAAGATAGAATAAGAAACTTCATATAAAAGTTGAATTATCTTAAAATTGCAATTTGGTGGAAAACTTAAAAATATTTTATTGCAATTTCCTGCTAGAGGGCGACAGTCAACTATTTTTTCTTAAATGGGAGTACATGTTTTTTATACATCTATCTAATGCAGGATTTTTGTCTTTACGAATATCTAAAAATATCATAACATTAAATAATGTCATTTGCGAGATATATCACTTTTAAGAATCTTATTTATTCAACGGGATTAATTAACACAACACTAAGTAGGCCTTGTTTGTGTGACAGATAGTATTTTTTTTTATTAACCACATTGCAACGGCATAAAATAACAATAATTATTATGCGAATGAGGAGAAAAATTACCTTCAAAATCATTATGTATCAAAATTGATATTTTCTCCTTTTTCGAATGTGTTAAGACGTCAAAACATTAAATAATCCTACTAGTATTTACCAGATAAACACGTTTGAATATTGAACAAATATTAAATGTATTGATCAAAGTTAATACCACAATTTAAAATAACAGACAATAAAAAAATTACTTTCCATTATACGTAAACTTTGATTCGTCGGTCCAATAGCAAAACGTAAGTCGCCTTTCATGATCTCCTTCGTTTAAACCTAATTTAATTTTGTATTATTTCATTTTATGTTTTTCAAAACGTTGAAGATTTTATAATTTTTAAGACCACTGCAGCTTCTCGTACCGAATTACGTGGATATGCTCTGAAGTATCCCAAAATTCTAATTTCATCATTTTCTGGAATATCTCTGAAATTTCTTTCACGAAGGCGCAATTAAAACTACCCGTCTTACGTAAATTAGCCTTCAGTTTGGCAAAAGTCGGTGTCGTCTGTCTGGATATAAGTTTTGATACATCACAGAAGCATCTGCGCTCTTATCATTGCATCTGATAAAGATTTTAAACATATCCATTTTTTTATCGTTAGTATAATAATAATCATTGTTATTTTGCGCTAGTGAGATATTGTGTCGTTGCAATGTAATTAACCAATAAAACAAACTATCTGTCAAACAAACAAATTCTTAAAAGTGATATATCTCGCAAATAACATTACTTAATGTTATGATATTTTTAAATATTCGTAAAGAGAAAAAAATCCTGTATTAGATAGACGCATAAAAAATATGTAATCCTATTTAAGAAAAAAAAGTTGACTATCGCCCTCTAGCGGGAAATTGCAAAAAATATTTGTATGTTTTCCACCAAATTGCAATTTTAAAATAATTCAATTTTTAAACTCCCTCTGTTCCAAATTATGGTATACATTTGTATACTATAACCATATCGTAAATGTATACCATAATTTGGAACAGAGGTTGTATAAAGTTTTTTAATCTGTCTTGAATATTAACGGAGATATAAGGTTGGTCCTGAAAAAACAAACACACTGTATATGTATGCAGTGTGCAACAGCCAAAATGGAATAAATTCAATACGTCAATTTTAGATTCTGAAATGACATCCTGCAAAGTAAACTGAGTGGGTGTAAATCATCACACGACTTTTTCTTACCTAGTTTAAATATTGCGGATGTTTTCCTTCTTATAAATTTATGAAAGATATGTGATATGTGAATATTGTTTAAGATTGAAGGAACGTTGCTGAAAATCGATAGAGTGAATAATTGTAATGCAATAAAATTTAATTAATTTAATGTAGGTATTATTGGCCTGCATTAAACCAATGCAGGTCAAGTAATATACAGGCATCTAGGTATGTAACTAAAGTTGCATACAGTCTGGAACAAATGGGACACGCAGTGTATATTAATGTAGGTTATATAATAGAGGAGTGAAATTACAGCAGCTTTTATTTGAAACATTTTCTCCCGAAACGATTTACGTACTTACCAATGAGACTAGATCTGTACGTGATGTGTAATCCCCATAAGCCTTCGGAGGACGAACTGTGATGTAGTACGTGTAGATTGTCAGTTGAGCGTGTAGTAATATTTGTCAGATATGCAACCAACATATCTGAACACCTGGTTGCATAACTACCGGGCATATAAACTTGTACATATACCGTGACAGCTAGGGTGATGATGGGTGCAACGTGTATTTATAAACATTATTTTATTTGCAAAAAGCCATTTAGAAGATGTAAAAATTATTATTATTTTGTATACTTCTTCCAATTTATTAAGGTGAGATTAGGAGTTTATAAGGAATATTTATAAATCAGACTCAAAAACTAACAATAAAATTAGTAAAAATTCATAATTTAGTAGATAAAACTAAACCATACAAATTTCAGCAATAACAACAACGTAAGAAATTAATTAATGTTATCACCGTCGTGCAAAGCCACTGTCGGTCTGTCTCATGTACGGTTTTATTTTCTGTAAACTATAGAATAGATAGATTAGAATAGAATAGAATAGATTAGAATAGAATAGATTTATTTCTATAAAACAAAAATGGTATAGGACTTTTTAATCTATTTTCCTTCAATTTACTTTCCATTCCTGTAAACTGGATACCTGCATACTTATAAGTAAATTCAAGGGTTTAATACTGTACCAGCAACTTAAAACGGACGAAAGGCCAAACCCCCACAAAACTGCTTTTACGATATTCACAGTTAGAAAAAGAAAACCGTATATCCAGTATCGTCCTCGCACTGTCTTTGATTTTCATTTGAAAAATCCATTGTGTATAGGCAACCTGCAATGCCCAATACTTTTCATTATAAATAAATCTAAAAGTAGGTAATGTAAACTTATTTTATTTGTAATGCGTTAATAATACTAATTTAATTTAATACTTGTAGGCGTAGGACAAAAGATAGGTGAATTTAAAAAAAAATATTTATTCAATGTAGTGCTGACAGAGGGCTCTACATTTAAATAGCAACGCAAAGTAGACTGGTTTGGCTTGTTACGAGATTTGAAAGAAACTTGTTACGAGAAAATGTCCAAAAAGGAAAGTTCTACTGCTAATGCAGAAAAGTTTATTGCTGCAGAAATCGAGCATCCATATCTATATGACAAAAGGCAATCACAATTTAAAGATATAAAAAAAAGAAAGAACGTGGTCAAACTCCGGTCTCGATAACCTGCAAAGAAACGTCGACATCATCGTTTCCATTGCCGGACATCAATACAATACCCATGATCAACGAATCAATATTGGAAGCAGAGGCTGGCCCTTCTAGCAGTCAGGATAGACCGTTTTTTCGTCACACTTTTTCCAAAAATCAAATGCAAAATTCTACCCTTCTTCTACGATTGCCACCACTGAGCACATTCACAATCCTTAGCTTGTAGGGAGTAAATTTGTATTTTTTAAAGAATTTTTGAACGCTTTATTTTAGGGTTTCCCGAAAGATACTGAATTTCATTCGTGGGGATTTTTAGGTTAGCATTTACTTGCCACCAAAACGTTTATTTCAGATTCTTCTCTCTTTTTTTCATGTAACATTTGTTGTGTAGGTGTCTCAAATACGCCATGTTCAATCAAGTTACGTTCAACGCATTTAAAAATGCTTTTATCGGGTTGACAACCAGTCTCTTCCGACGGGTTGTAAATACATAACATGTTTTAACATTTTTTGGCATTATTATTTTGTCTCTTAGTTGTAGAAACTGTGACATTAACTACTCTGATTTGTGAGCTGTCAAATTTTGTAAGCCACCTATCTGTATTGTTTTCCAAGACTAATGCCCGGTTGCACAAAGCACAGCTGTCATGTTGACAGATTTGTAAACCAATCAGATCAGAGAATTCAGGTTTGAAAATTTGAATTCTTCAATCTAATTGGGTAACGGCTCGTTAATCGCCGATTAACTTTTCAGAAATGTTTTGTGCAACCGGGCATAACTGAATCAGCGGTATAAAATAGTTTAATTCGAGTAAATAAAAGGTATATAGGCATTTAACATAAAAAACTGAATTTCCCTAGTGCAGATTGTTGGGTTAACATTTACTTGGCACCAACAAGTTTATTTCAGATTTAACTTACATCACGGCCGTTTATGTTGACAATCATTTAAATAAATAAATTTTGTGTAAGTACTATAAATTTTAAAATAAAAAAAATTAAGTTAATAATTGAATCTTTTGTATAGCTGTTTATTTAATTATTTGTTGTAGTTTATTCTTTAAATGAAAATATATTTTATTAAGTAATATCTATTAAAGATATTTCATTTTTAACAGAATTGATATGGAAAATTGATCTGTATGGAAAAGTATTTCCACTTTTATCATTTTAGAAAGACAATTTTGAAAAATTAAGGTAAATTATAGCTTTACAGTCCAACCAATTACTATCAGACTTTTTGAAAAAAAAGATACTTTATTCACAGGAAGCAGAAAGGTAGTAGTTTCACAGGAAAAAGCATATAGTACCATTTTTGAATGATCTTCTCCATACAGGAGTGAACTTATTATCAACCATTATTTAAGTTCTATATGTGTGTAGAGAACTTCCTTACAAAAAAAAAGAACGTACAGTTGGTAATATATTCATTTCCGTTGAAATTATCTGAAAACATAAATAAAAAAAATAGAATGATAATAAAGAACCAACCGAACATTTCGTAACAATAAAATAAAAATTGTTAAATTACGTTTTTAAATTAAAAAAAAATTTAACAAGGAATTAATAAGGTAATAAAAACCTTTGTCGAATCAAATCAGAAATACTAAAACTTGTACATATAAATAATCTAATTCAGTCACAATGTATCTTAAAAGTTAAAAACAGTATAATTTAATTCTGATATTTAGTAAAATAAACGAAAAAAAGAAAAATTTGGTTGGAAAACACAAAAATATCTTGTTCCGTTTTAAAAAATAATTAATAAAAACCAATACGTCAAAAATTTATAGAAACCAATACGTAAAAAATTCTAAATTAATTCTAATTCAACTAATTAATTTTACAGTTAATATTTCTCTTGTATTTTTTTTTCATTAGGAATATACATACTCCTTTGCTAAAGTCACCAGACGTCCCACATTACGTGGGACTGTCCCACATTTGAATTATTTGTCCCACATTAAAAACTGTCCCCCATAGTGTCCCACATCGGACAATGTGTCCCGCATTAAAAGTTTTTAGGTTTATTACAGTAA
This sequence comes from Diorygopyx duplodentatus, assembly GCA_033557515.1. NCBI lineage: Eukaryota > Metazoa > Arthropoda > Insecta > Coleoptera > Scarabaeidae > Diorygopyx > Diorygopyx duplodentatus. The sequence goes on along the minus strand of JAWQRJ010002951.1, from coordinate 761 downwards.
ACAAGGCCACTGATTCTTCTATTTGACACAACATTGGTGACAGTTTGGTGGCGTTTTTGTCAAAACTTTTCTTAAAACTAATCTTTAAAAAATTAACTTTACTTATTAAGTACCAATTTTTGTTATATTTAGTGCGTTCTTTGCAAAACGAAAATAAATATTACTTTTTAATATCATGGAGTATCGTAAGTTATATGTAATTCACTACGTCATTAGAGTATACCGTGTATATAACTTAACAAATAAATGAGAGGTTATGTTTATTAAATAATCTCGTTATAATTAATAACCTTAATTAATTAATTAATAATCTTCAAATTTGCTACATTATTCTCCTAAAATGTTAGAAATATTATTATTTACTAACAATTGATAATTTTTTTTCTAATACCGTGTTATTTTCAACAGAAACTTTCTTATTGAAATTTTGATTTTGTTTTTTAAATCTGAAGTTTTTAAATTGAAATTTTAATTTGTGTGCAATGCAGAAAAATTAAAATTACGAATTTTCATAAATTTGGAATTTTCCTAAATTGAATTTTTGAATTTGTAGGCACTAGATAGAGCAGGGGTCCGCAAACCTTTTTGGTTATCGACCCCTTTTAAAATATCTGTAGCAGTTTTCGACCCCCTCAATTTTATTGGTGATAGAATAAAAAACTTATATAAAAATTGAATTATTTTAAAATTGCAATTTGGTGGAAAACTTAAAAATATTTTATTGCAATTTTCCGCTAGAGGGCGATAGTCAACTTTTTTTC
>JAWQRJ010002950.1:0-12725 GCA_033557515.1 Diorygopyx duplodentatus | reverse complement strand
GTTTTATATCATGAGAAATCGGTAATAAACGATTCTATAGTAAACGAAAGATATAAACGTTAATAAAATAACGTAATAAATAATTCGCTCATAATTCCTAATAATTGCCGGTAATTCCCCATAATCTGTTATGAATTTCTTCAATTTCCACCATAATTCCTAACGGTTCACCCTCAGGTTTGTAGGTGTCGTAAAGAACTTACCCACAGTTGAATCATATTGTACAGGATTCTTTATATAAAAAAATAAACTCTTGTTGTCTCCAGAATATGTGGAATTATCTGAATACGTGGAATAATTTCAATGCCTCATGCTCTAAAATGCTACTCGCTAGAAAGTCTTAAACTTTGAAAACCTTTAGATTTTAAAATTATCGAAATAATGGAGTTTGCTAATTAGAAAAAACAACCTATTGATATTCTTTCTCTAGAGAAATTGCTTATAGAATGCATTGAATTCAATACACCTGTGATATTTCCCACGTAATACTGTGTTGTTATTTTCTACCGTCCTTTTTCATATGATTTTCTCGCTACTAAACTTACAATTAATAAATTTTAAAAGTTTATTAACAAAACATACACGAATTTTCCGTGAAAAATTTTGATTAATTGCACATATACACATCATAAAAATTATATCATCATCAAGTTCATCTAATTGTATAGATACGTAGTTAGTGAGTAATGCTGTGGTTATTTATTATAAATCATAAACCTTATTTTCTTACATTACAATGTAAGAAAATCGACTTTCATAATTTATAGACCAATACACCTCTTAATGTCGCGTGTCTTCAATTTTCTATTTTCAGTCAGCACCGGTAATAACATTTATACGCGTCTAGGAGGACCGTTAATAAAACCGAACGGTAAAACGGGGCTCCTGCATATGCCATAATGCGACGGCATACAATGAAATATGATTGCAGTTACTCATGCCTGAAAACGGGTAAAACAAGACGATTCATTACACGCTTCATGCGGACATCAATGTGGATTAATATCGAACTCCGGAAATTGCTAACCGGAACCCCAAGGACCGTAGGATTGATGCGCTCCTCAGTTTTTGGACTAGTTTTCATTTTATTTTGGAATCGAACCTCGAGGGTGCAATATGAGTTGTGCGAAAAGGTCACACGACATAAAAAGTAGTGTAATAAAACCACCCACTTTCAAGCTATAGCTAGGTCTAAAAGCTATTTCCGCTTATTGCAAAACCTAACCAAAAATAATTTGGGATAGTTCCCAAACTTATTTCGTCAAATTGGGACAGAAAGGGCAATAGATTAAAGTAATCCAAGGATCTTAGAGGTCACTGAATGATTTGCTGAATTTAGTTGGGAGAAAGTGATGCATTTACATTATGAAACAAGAACTTGCCAATCTGCAGATTCCTGCACTCATCTAGCTGGAGAAATAAGTAATTATGGCTGACGAAGGCTCCTCCATATACTCTAATTACAGTTCAGAAGAACTAGACGTATGTTGAAAAAGAATTGGATCATTACATTCTGAACCAGTATAGATGGATCGTACACTTGATAGGTTCTTATAGGATAATTAGCCACAATTTGGCTCACTGTTCATTTCCAAAAAAGCTGTTAGAAAAAAACTTCAAGTATTGGTACAGTTGTATATCAAACTGCCAACATATTGGTTTTCAGGGAGTAATTGAATACAAAACATCTTGTTGTTGACGTTTCGATTTCAATTGTATACCTTTTTTGAAATATTTTCTGCTGTCTGTATAAATACCCAGAAAGTATAGTGTTCAGTATCTCTTTAATTACTACATCCAGAAAATATAGCATACGATTTCGTTAATAGCGATTCTAGTTTTAGATTCTCTGCCCAAACCGATAATGAGTTGTCTGTTCTGACCAATCTATCGAAGTGTTAATTACAGGCGGCATCGTTAAGGGTGACAAATTACGGACTACAAAGCGTTGAAGGGACAAAGCGCAAAATTAATTACCAATTGTAACGATAACTGTAAAATCGAATGATAAATGGACTTAATAATACCATTCCACTGAGAAACGATCAAAATTCTGTAATGCAAAGCACCAGTTATCATTTGCTGTTGATCTATGTTAATTATTTCTTATTAATTGATAATTTAAGTTAATGAGAAAAGAGAGTGGCATTGAAACGAATTCATCTACGTATAGTAAGAGATATAATCTTATTACATTAAATAAAAATAGGTATAAAGTATCAATGTCACTAAAAACCTTAGAATTTAACAAAAAAAAATAAAAAATGCAAAATGAAAAAATTCGAATACAAAGTGCGAAAGTAAAGAATCATAAACTCAAGGTTAAGCAGCTTAAAAATAATGTATTGTACCAAAAACCGTAGAAAATCTTATGCCCACCATTATACATTCTATTGAAGTTTTAAAAAGAAAAATGTACTAATACTACATAGATTTGGCTAGTAACGTTTCTTTTGTAATAAATCCAATGCTTAACGGATTAAATTATTAACTAGGTAGCACTCAAATTTGTTAACTGACTACATATAGGAATACACGTAATAGAATAATGAGCAGAGGTACTAAAATCTAATGGAATTCGAGTTTAAACTTCAATTATTCATCGCTAGGGACTGGGCTCTAGTGTTAATTCAGGTTTGAATTAAATTTTCATTGCCCAAAACCAACATCGTATTCCCTTTTCTGTTTAAGGGACTGCTTCGGAGCGTAGAATAATTAAATTCCCCGAAAAGGTCACAAGGAAATTATAAAGATAAACCTTCCTAGGGGATACTTCCTTATCTCATAGAAAAGATCTTTCAATTGTCCATAGAGAAGATTGTCCTATCTAAGATAGAGACATAATTCAAATACTTGAAGACGAGGCAAAAGAGCTCATTTTACTTTAACACCTTCATCACTGTTTTAAAGGAATACAAACCTATGATTTACGTTTACATACGTTCGGGCTTTGTTGTTAGATTTTATTTCAAGTGTTTGCACAAGACTAGAATTTTGTATAAAGGGCTATTCTCAGGATGGGGTACGACCTCCGCATTTCTATTGTGGAAGTTAAAACAAAAGCTTGCGCACTCATTATCATGTAGGGAAGTGAGTGGGGAGTATTTGAACAGTGCCAACTAAAACACATACCTTTCCCCTACTGGCATTTATCTTTTATCTTAGTATCTAACCCTTAGTTGGATTATGTCGATATAAAGCCCGTGTTTCATATGTTGATTTGAGCCTTAATAGACACCGTCTTTACTCTTTTCAACTAATCAAAGTAATCAAATTATGTCCTGCTATTGTCTACTTTATTGAATGAAACTTCTTGTTATATTTCTTTTTTAGGTTTGGTATAGAAACCAACAGGATATCATACGTTCCGAGTCGTTCAGACAACTACTATCTTCGAAAACCACAAAAGAAGACGGACTTCAAAGTATTCCATAAAATACCACCTTCGTCTTTGCTTCTGACCACCTACGATCCATTCTACAGTCCACTGCTATCAAGATTGGACTCGGTGTTCCAACAGTTAGGACTTGGAGACTCCAAGGCGCGAAACGTTGAAAAATGCAGAGAAAGATTGGTTTGTCTTATGTACTCCAATCCCGCCAAATATGCACCTTACAGCAATTTGGTTTCTGCGCAACTTAGCAGGTAAAGTAAACTAATAACAAAATAGCGATAAAAACAGTTTTCTTAACACTAAATTAAGTTGATTTAGTAATGTCATCTCGAGGGTCTTATGTTACTAAATCAACAAATTTAGTTGCTTGGATAATGTAAATATCTCCGCGTGGCAACTGAACGAGTAATGCAGAATTTCATGTTCAATTTGAAAACAATATTGTTTAGATGTACCTGTTATAACTTTGGAACTAACTTGGAATAATTATAAAGAACCGTAATCCGTTTTTGGGAACTTGCACAGAATGTTTACCCTTTAGCAGTCACATTTGAAAATACTGGCCAACCTATGTTCAGATGGTTTAGAAAAATGACATTAGGTTTGTCAGTAAAGTTCACCCAAAAAGTTTCAATGAACAAGGGTCCAAAAATGCTTCATCAGGTTCTATTTCAACCTTTTAAAGCTAAAATTAAGAAATTTGGTACGATGAGTAAGTAGTACATAGCAAAACTTTTTGTCGGTGACAGAATTTTAGTTGGGTCACCACTGCGCCAACTTTTTTTCCGTCGATTGATATATAAAAATTAAAAAATTCAGACGCTTTCTCGTACCTCTTCTCTAGATACTAATTGATCAAAAATGCATCAATAGGATGCTATTGGGATCGCAATTTACAATTTTGAGATCAAAAGTTAAAAACTCAAAATGGCGGCTTCGATACGGCTGATTGAATCTTAAAAACGGGGAATTTTAATTTGAAAATTAATACTTGAGGAATTTTTGAGTCACTGTTTGCGAATCTAAGATTTAAAAATAAAAGAAATCAATGATGAATTGAATACGGCGAATCAAAAGATTTGTCACATTTTTCAATTAAAATAACATTCAAATTCGTAACCGGTTACTCGAAACATCGTAATTCTGAAGTTGAATAGTTTTTTCTCGCCTCTTTCGTGGTATACTGGAGAAGGGAACGTATTTGTACATTTAGTGTTACATTTATAAGTGAAAGAAGCAATTTAATGAAAAAAAGGATTGAAAAAAATATTTTTCAAAATAATATTTAATGCAAATGTTGTTTATATAAACTTAAACCAGAGACAAACACAGTAGTAAAACATAGTTAGGAGAACAAATGGTCGAAGCAGAAATCTTATAGTTCACATTCTACCCGGTTATTATCCACAATTTGTATTTACTTCGTTGATTTGGGGATCTTATGGACAAGCAGTGAGGGCGACAAGGATAGCAGATTTGTATCTATTTTATGAATGCCAGACAGCCAATCAGATGCTTGTATTGAGTTTCTACTACGGTAGTATATGCCGCCTACTGCCAGCAAATTTCTTCCTAGTCCATCTCTCCCTTGCCCCGCAGGTAAACGTATTTGTTAACTGAGGATTCCTCTTACGAACCAAGACGGGTTTAAGCTTTCCATATTGTGTATAAAACCTATCAAGGACATAATGAAGATTTGGAGTACTCACACTGAATTATCATATCTGAATACTGAAATCTGGAATAGTTTGAATGGATGACAGAAAATTATAACGATGAATACCAGTTTTGTCCTATCAAAAGGCATTGATTCGAAATAATTGAGGGAGGTGATCTGATGCAGACTTTATCCTTCAGCAGTATATCCTTCAGAGGTGGTTGAAGGCATGTAATATTTTAAAAGGAAGAAATGTGACCCTGGTTTTATAAAAACGTTGTTCAATGCTCAATTTCTTATCTATCAAGAACTGAGTGGTCTTTCAATATGTGATTGACTCCGGAGTGAAAAAGAAAGAGTTTACTTAATTCTGGAAATTCATGCTTCACTTCAATTCTCCTAGGAAAAAAACTGGAGGTTTTTCCATTATGTCAAAGGCTTTCGGATGTTGGTCTTTGAATACATGATGAATGAATTATGCATTTTCATTGACAGCTCGAAACAACAAAAATATATTCTTTTGCACAATGGCTCAAACCATGCTTCAATTCAAATTCGAATTTGACCCTTCCACCAGTATAAAAGGTTCTAATTTTGGAAGAAAAGTTCCAAAAACATCAGTAGAGAGCCATTTGTGATCTTAAAATGAGAAACTTTTAAAATGGAAGATATCAAATATTGTCAAACATTACCACTGGATAAGAATATTGCAACATGAGTGTCAAAATATGCACAGCCACTGAGATTACTTTTCAACGAACCTTAGTGATTCCAACTAAGAGAAAAATGGACTATTCTGCCAAGAGATGAAAACCACCGAAGAGAAATATGAAGTAAGATACCCGTCAGAGAAGCTTCTTATGTCATTATTCAACATATTCCCTGATCCTTTTATTCCATGATTCTTGCATGTACGTAATGATCAGTATCAAAAACTAAAACTGCAAAGTTCAATATGTTGTCTGAAAACTCACTTGCTGTGTGATTATTTTCACTTCCTCTTACCCTAAAGATATAAAGAGAAAGTATTTCATTCGGTCCAAATTTTCATTTCCAAGATTTTGATAGATCTTGGCGAATTATGCTATTCTAAGACAAATGGTGCCATTTTTGGACATTGGTCTGCCCATTCGTCCATCTGTGGTCCCCTATTTTTAATCATTTTAGGTAAAAAAAAGTTTGAAATACAAGTTGCATGGTTCCAGTTTGTGCTAATTTCTTCTAGAAGAAATTCTTCCTTTTCATATATACAGCAGGTTTCAAAAAAATTTGATGCTCACCATTGGTATCTTGGAAACGAAAAGGGCTACAGAAAGACTCGGTTAAATGGAACAATATAGGGGTGTCTATCTAAGCTATTCAGATCTTCCTTTGTTTAAAAAAAAAATGCATCGCCAACTAGATGTCCTGAAAAAACTGAAAATCGTCATTTTCTTCAAATGTGACTATTTTCCATATTATTTATAATATCAAAAAAAATCGAGGGAAAAAATTGTAGATATCAAAACATTGTGTAGGATAGATCATAAACATATTTTTCACCTTGCAACAGTTTCGAGATGTGACCTAAAGTTTTAGTTTTTAAATGGAAACCATAGCTGATTTCGACATTATTAAATTACTTGTTTTTTTCCCTGTCCAACGATATAAGATTCGATGTATTTATCTTTCATAGTTTAGGAGACATGAAGATAAATCATATTCCACACAGATTTTAACCCACATCACCCTATTCATGATTAAGAATTGTTTTGTTTCACAAAACAAAAAACCGCATATCTGGTATTTATTATCTTTTGTGCTTTAGTAGATATAAAGAAAAAAGATTTTCTGAAAAAAACAGTTCTGCCCAAATTTACTACGTCAATAAATTGCAAAAAAGGAAACATGGAACCAATAAACATGGTAAAAATTAACATGGAAGCATTAAAGATAGTAACAGTAAACAGAAACAGTAAACAGTAACAGTAAACACAGTATGTAACAATATACATGGTAACAATAAATATGCTAAAAATAAACGCGATAACAATAAACCAACATTTTTCTACAAAAAAATTTCAATATGGCGGCCATTTACTTGTAAACATTTGGTAACACGCGTTTCGACACTTCTGTATGCCACATATTTTATAAGGCCACAGGAAAAAGTCAAGTGGGAACAAATCCGGAGATCTCGCTGGCCATTGAATGGGACCGTTCGTTGCAATCCACCGATTTCCATACCTTGTTGTTAATTATTCTTGCATTATGTGCCGGGGCACCGTCCTGCTGAAAGAAAATAGTTCTCTCCTCTTCAATTGGTAGATCATCCAACGCATCTTCAATTTCCTGTTGTAGCAGTTCGAGATATCTGTTTGAGTTATGTGTTTCGTTAAAAATAAGCGGACTTAGTAAACGGTTTCCTAATATTTCGCACCACACGTTAAATCCAAATCGTTTGGAACCTAAACGTGTCGAACTATTTCGGATTTTCATGACTCCAATAATGGTAATTATTCCGATTGTAAATGCCGTTGTTTATAAATCGACTTTTATCACTCGAATTTTATTAAGAAAAGTCAAATCATTTGCAATTTGATCGGGATACCATCTACAAAATGTAACTTACCTTTCATAATCAGTTTCCTTCATTTCTTGGCATATCATTGGTTTGTTGGGATGAAATTTATTTTTCTTTAAAATACGACGGTGCTCCTTGCCATACCGCGCCCAGTGGAGATTTTCTTACTGAGGTGGTAGGCTCAATATTAACCACGGCTAGCACATTTATTTGGGTATCTTCATTTTCTTAATAATAAAGAAATAAGCTTTAGTATATATTAGTATTATAGGTACATACATATAAAATGATTGATCATGGCCATTCTTAAACCTTAAACAGTTAACTTTGCAAGTTGCTATTAATTTCATTCTTTCACCAACATGTTTTTTTTTAATAAAAGTGTCAATGAATTCAAATTGTTTATTAGCAGAGCTTTATTATAGGGCTGTTTAACACTATTGTTTTCAGTGACATTCTGAAACCACGATCAAATTCGTTGTATAGTTATAACCTTTATTAAATGCATATGCTTTATTTTTCTGTAAAATTTGTTATACGAAAATATATTACATGTATTATTGCTTTTAGGGAGTTAAATGAACTTAAGAAGCCAACTACTGATAACCCAGAAATATTGCGATTTTTCAAATACATGAAAGCTGCTAAAGATGGCCAAGATAGTGAAGACTGTTCGGAATATGTGGGATGCCCACAACTCTCAGTAGAATTATCAAAACCAGCGATGCTGACAACCTTCAACGACATCAACAAGTTGGTGCAAGCAAGAAAATTAAACGCATAAAATTTTTATTGTGTCAAACTTAATCGAACGTAGTAGTACGTGTATAGGGATCTTAACTTATTACTTAATTTATTTATTTATTTTCTAGTTCTTTTAAGACCTAACTCTTAATTTACTCAATTAATTCTGCGCAAAAGGAGATGCCACTAAAATAAAGAAAATAACAAACACGTTGAATATTTACATTTTTAATCCTAGCTGAATCGGTTTTATATAGAAAATTTCTAATAACCAATCACGTTGATCTGGAAATGTATTCTGCAAAGAGGATTAATTAGCGTCTACATATCGGATTCCATGTTTACCTTAAAGCTCGTACGGCGAAATTACATCACAAAGCCGCCCATACACCAGCGGATTTATAGATAGATCTAATTTAATGGAAAACTTAAGCTTCGAGTGGCTAATCGCAAACTTCTTGGCGGACCCTTATTACCCCGAAAGTTCTTGAATTACTTCTGTGTCCCAGAACTTCGCCGAGAGTCAAGGCGATGCGATAGCGACGCCTGAAAATTGATAGACGATCCGATCTGCACGAAATTGACATAAATTCAAATGAAGTAATTTTGTCATAGAGAAATTCGCCACAGGGAATGTGAATATTGTTAATAATATTCTTCAATTAATATTTTTTTACCGGAATGATGCAATAAGAGATTTCAACATAATAACGTCTTCAACATCTATTAATACTCCCATGCAGATATCAATCATAACTTGCTAAAGTTGGTGTACTCATGGATGGTGAAAATTAGCTACACGTATTCTGAATCTGTTCAAAATCGGAGAGCTGTGCAGTTCTAATGATGTAAAGTAGCGCTTGTCATGTTTGTGTTGTATTGGGAGTTGCTGTAGAACTCGTGCGGTGAACACAGAAGTTGTTAACTTGTAACAATTATAACGTATTCAGGCAGGCGTATATTGAAGCGACATGCTGACTAAGAGCATCGTAATCATATTTAGGAGCTTATAATTTGCTGTTCATAATTATACTTTTTTAATCCTTTTTCCCTTTAATTCTTTAATATTTGAAGTTTTTTATTTTCAGAGCAATTGTTTGTTGCGTTGTGTTTGTAAAATTTGAAAAACTATTATTAAAATATTACATTTTTTTATAAATTTAATACTAAATGTCCATAAAATATAGAATAAAATAAAGGATAAGTAAAGAATACTAAACGTATAACATATTTCAAGTGTTAAAGAAAATTTATATGAAACCATATACGATACCCTTGAAATGGCTTTCTAAGAAATGCAACAGAGATGATATTCTGCTTAACCCACCAAAACGAATTGTATCTAATTTTCACTAAGATGCGGGAAAACTTGATTTTTGGTTACCGGAAAACAATCTAAATCCATTTTTCCATCTGAATACTTCGTGTGCAGAAAACTAGTCACCGTTCATTCGTTCGGTTAAATCGTCGTTAATCAATGCCGAAGCAGCACATTACATACGAGTTTCTCCACTTGGAATCGATTCTACAGTTGACGACGGATTAATGAAGATAAATAACCATGAAAGACAGAATTTGTAAAGTTTTTCGCTTACCTACCCCATGGGAATGAGTGTCCCACTTTCTATAACTCAAGGGAAATCTAACTTGCTCTGCTGGCTGAAAAGTAACTTAAACTTTCCGATGTAGTCAAATTTTTATAGTAGAAGCGCTCGTAAAGAACGCAAAGTCACGTTCATATAACCTTTGATCTTTAGATGTCTAAACGTAGGTATCGGTTATCTGCTATTCTTGATGCAACTGAGAAAGGTTGGCAGATTTGTGCCCAAATTTATGAAAACCCGGCGTTGTATCCTTAATCAATATTATCCCAATTTGCTGATTTATATGAATTTGGGAACCAGTTTATATTACCAAAAGACTCTGGTTCACAAAATGTTTTTACAGCCTCTGCAGCTTTCTTTTGATCAGTTTGTTAACTTTTGCTGAAATTATTTTTTTGCTATGCTATTCTGATCATTTCTTGATGTCCTCCTGTGATTTTTTATGTATGTTAATCCAGAGCATATCTAGTAATTTCTGCAATAATTATTCTTGATCAACTGTGTGTTGAATTGCTTTTCTGTCTTTGTGTTAATATCTTATTTTAACTGGTCACTGGTCACTTTTCTGGTAATTTTTCACATTAACTACACCATACGTGATATTTTAGTAGGAAACGGGACATCTGCAAAAGAGATAATGGACAGTGTATTTACTACTCTCTAATCAGTAATTATTCTTGATCAACTGAAGAAAGCACGATTGCTTTCTTCACATCTTCCATGTTCTTTTTCCACTTGTTTTCTAACTATCTATGTTCCTTGGCATAAAAGATGTAAAGAAATTATTCAACCTGAAGTAAATTTTCCCAATTTCAAAGAAATTCATTATTGTTTGAGATCTAGTCCTTATTGTATGCAAGGTGCATATTTGCAAAAAAAGTGTAACAAAAAAAAAAAACACTTATTCACAATATTTAAAAGTAATAAGTAAAAAAAAAGGTAATAAGTGTTGTTCCTAAAGATGTTACGTATTTTTCAAAACTACTAAGGCAGATAAATTTGAAAACAAAAGCAATAAATTTCCACGTTTATGTTTTCTCAAACATAGCAAAAAACTACGTAATATTAAGAAATCTGTTCTTATTGTTCGTATTATTATAGAATTGAATATTAAAATCTTTTCGTGAAGAAAATGTTATTATCACAGCTATAAGTGCAATTTGATTCGATCTATTTAATGTCTTAGAAACACGTGATTGAATGTTAAGATAAGAAATTATACATAAACAATTAGAAAAATGATTTGGCGACGTCAACAAACGTCAGAGAAACACCATAAGGTAACGAATTTTATCAACAAGAATTTAATACCTGTCTTACCAAGAATCGCACAAACTATTAGTTTTGGAATCGAATTGTAAAAGAATCGTTTCGGAATGTAATTCGTTGGAAATTTCAGCATGAAAAAACTAACATTTGCTTAACAATTTATAACTGCACAAGTCTATATGGTCAGAACGATGTTTCATGGCTAATATAAATGGCCTATACACATCCATTCCAAAAATTACTATTAAAACAGAAGTAATAGGAGCTGTTTAGTGAAATACTGGAATTTGAAACAAAGTCAGCAATAAACTTATGCGTTCTTGTTAATTTTCATACTCCATACTCCGTACTTCATTGCATAATTGATTTATAATAATATAAATAACTGATTTATTTATTGCGAAAGACAAACTGCACGGCTTTATCCATTAGTTATTGTGTCTATATCATCGGTATTACATTATTTGTTGTTAACGATTTTTTATTTTTGGAAGACAAGCAGAGGTCACTGCGATCGCACATAATAATTCATGGAGAACAAATTTATAGGATGCAAGTGCTTGTGGTGTTTCTAAAGTTTGAAAGAATTATACAAGCAACAAAAAAAAATAGAAAACTGAGCCTCTCCCAATAAATAAATCTCTTCCCTTGTACTAGCAGGGGAAGTATCTGGTACTGTAGAAAATTAAAAAAATGGTTGTTGTAATAAAGAACAACAAAGTATGAAAACTAGCAAAAAAAGATAAAATAGTTAAGACTTAGCTCTGGAATTCCCTTAAGAATAATCTCCATAATCCGACAGTTTATTTTTCAAAAAAATCCACACGCTTCTGAACCCACATCATTATTAGTGCAACTTCGTAACGAATTGATAAAATTGAAAACTTAAACAGATAATGTTAAACGGGTAATTAAAACTTTTTGAAAAATTACTACTACTCACTACTACTACTACTACTACTCAATTTTGTAATTATCTTTCATTTAACCTAAGGTGGTTTATATGTCTGTGAGTTTTAATTGGCGAATTAGAGAAAAACTTCAATAACATCATGCAAGAAACCTAAAGCTAAGAAGTTAGAAAATCTCAGAAAAGAGAAAAGAAAGGAAGAAGAAGAAAGGAACATAATAGGGAGGCAACACCTACAAACAGAACATACATTCCACCCGACAATCATCAACATTTCTACCATGTAACTGACCAGAAAGACAAATAATTCATGAAGAGTGGCACCGAATATGCAACACTAGAAACTAAACCCAACTTAACCGTTGTAGCGATAAAAGCGGAAGCAGGAATCAAACATCATCCAGAAGAAGAGAAAATAACAGCTGACATACCCAACTTATACAGAAGGCAGAAAGATGACCAGAAACTAAATGAAAGATCGGAAATGAAAAAAACAAAAACTTAACAGACGAAGGTAGTGGTATGTCTCGAATCGTTAATCAAAAAAATAAAACACAACAATGTTGTTGATGCAAAAGCCGATA
>JAWQRJ010002949.1:0-12725 GCA_033557515.1 Diorygopyx duplodentatus | reverse complement strand
TGCTCATGCTATTATCGATTATCGATTAGGAGATTATCTTAGTTAATCAGGTGCCAAAATCTCTTAAATTCAAAAAAGAAGTTTCGCATGATTTATCAATACTAACTCTGCTGATGACTATTTTTTTTTATAGAAATTGAAATAATTCGGGAACACTGCAACAAAATTTAAAAAAATATATACATTTATACTAGACAGGGGTAGGGTGTAGTAATTCACAACCTTTTTAAAAAATATTTCTAGCCTCATTTTGGTGTTATAGAACAAATAATCTTTATCTATTTTCTCGATGGGTGGGTCTCCTAAAGGCGACGAAATCATAAGATAACTCATTTCTTTTTCGGTAAAATGCATTTACTCTTCAATCTGATAATAATAGTTATGGTTCCTTTTTAACTGCATCTTACCGTCGACGTAAACACGCCTATAATTGCAAACTGCAAAACATCTATAACTTTTTCATTGACTGCTACTTGCAGTAAATGCAAGATTTATTACTGAAGTGTTTGAAATTCTACTATACTCCGAACGCATCTGTTCTTTCTGCTTTAGTCGTGATTTTCCTTAGAAGGCGTTGTATATTGTTTTCTTTTTTTCCTTGTTTTCATATTACATTCCATCTCATCTTGCTGTATTAACAAGTGAAAACCTTATAGCATAGTAGAAATAAGTTATTGTTTTGCTACTACTCGTGTGAACTTTACCTGAGTATCCATAAGAAATATTACCTGAATTACCTGAATAACCATAAGAAATTAGATGGTTAATTTTTGGAAATGCATGAACTTTTGTTCTTATTTTGGGTCGTATGTTATATTCCAGAAGTTATACTCCGTATAACAGTAAAATAATGCCATTAATTCTTACTTACTTGTGTATACTATTTAGCGGCGATTTAGCGATTTGTCGCCTATTTAGCGGCGACCTATTCATTTTTGGGCGGAAGTTATGAATAACTAAATAAATAATTGATCCATTTTTCGAGCGACGTTTACAAACAGATCCAATTATTAAACCCAAATCTTTTTACTTTTGCAAGACTAAGGTAACGACAAAAAGTGGTCGTAAACTTGGCGGTCGGGCGAATTCTCCTAGAAGTCGGAGCTCCTCATGTAATTTTTCTGACAGATTTTAAACAAAACCGCAAAGAATTAAAGGACGCAACGTGGCATATATGTTAGTTAAACATGGTTTGAGACAATCTGCATACAAAATCCAAAAAAATATGTTTAGTTTATACGTAATAAGGTTATAAAGTTGAACTATCTTTAGAAATTAATTTACGGATGATAACATTCTTTTTTGCTAAAAAATATATGCAGAGTGCCCAGATCAGTCTTTTCTCGACACGGTTCCAAAATTTCAAGTAATTTTAATGATTGTAACAGATGCTATAGTTTAAGAAAAAAGTATACAACTTTTTTATGTGTTGTAGACTTTTAAAAAATAAGTTTTAAGTGCTTACACATTTTATTTCATAACGATTCCACATGAAATAAAAACAATTTAATAAAGTAAATTTTCATTTAAAAAGAGAAAAATGTCACTAATTCTGCAATATCACTGCTATCACTAGAAATATCTTGATCAGCGTCTTCTTTTGTGATCTCTACAACAAAGTAAGCACTAGTCTTCTGCGGTGCTGAAGTTTCAGTGGTTTAAGAACGTATTCAGTTATTTAACCGTTGTGTTCGTGCTATGGCTACGCATTTATGTAATTCTCTGTGAGAGGTCATTAACGACTTCAGCTTACGTTGAAACTTTTCTGTTCGTTCCTCATTAGGATCATGTTTGACAAAATAATTACCCTGTTTATAGGACAGTTCAAGACTTTCTTTAATTAAATCTGCATTTAGACCCTATCAGGATCCTTTTAGGACCCTTTCAGGACCCTTTCGTCATTATTGCTATGTTCTTTGGGATGAGGAGTCTCGAGGAGAAGCCTCTATTATTTCATCTTCGCTTAGCGGTTTATCATCGAACAATTCATCGATATCTACAAACGATAAATCATCGAATCCTTATCCGCCAATCGCGCCAGTGTTATAATGTTGGGAAATTCAGTAGCATTAAGGATAACAGGATCTTTGACACATTTTGGACAAACAGCTTTCCAACATGCATTCAAAGTTGATAGTCTTACTTTAGTTAACGCTAGGATTAGCGCTAATTTGCAAGTTGGATAATTTAATTGATACAATCCATAATTGAAAATTTCTTCCACACATCAATGACTGTTAATGTTTCATCATTCAGTTGGTCCAGAACGTATTGAAATGTTCGTTTACCGAGTATGTTTTAAACGTCGCAATTATTCCTTGATCTAGCGGTTGTAGCAAGGATGTAGTATTAGGCGGCAGAAAACAAAATTGTAGATTTGGATGTTCCAAAATCGGATACCCGGATGCATTATCTAGAATCAAAAGAACTTTAAATTCAGAATTTTGACCAAACCAAAATACTAGCCCATGAATCCCACTAGTGTCCTAGAAAAATCCCAGTGGCAACAGAAATCCATATACATCCTAATAATCTCAATAGAGATACAGGGTTCCCCCTCCATCACACCTGGAAATCCGTCATTAACTTGACCTGTTCCATTAACGACCAATCACCGACCCGACCTCACCTACCTGCCCTCATCCCCATTCCCTATATAAACCGAACCAGCCCAAAGAACAGTAGTTCTGAAGATACCGTCTGCAATGAATGGTTAAGCGTCAACGTTTCTTCACCGACGCGACGGTCACCGGAAAGCCAAGAAGTGCGAAAGCCTACAACATCGTTTAAATTCAGAACGTTTGACATTCATATACCATCTTACTTCTGGAACAAAACATTTGTTGAAGTATTGAATAAAGATATCAGTTGTCGCTCTGGCCTTTTGTTTGCCATTCAGTGGACTGGCAATTTATTCAAATCTGCACCTTTCATTGAACGTGGCTTTAACGCTCGATTTCCAAGCAGTTTCAACATACGATCTCCTGAAGCGTTGCAGCAAAATAACAATGTCACAAGGGTTAAGGTAGTCAAGACCTTAAAACCACCAGTTTTCTGCGAGTTTGCTGCATAAGTTCAATTCGGGATTCTTTTCCAAAAAAAGACCAGTTTCATCTGCATTCCAAACTAGATCAGGAGAGGACCCTCCATCTTCAATAATTCTAGCAAGTGTTTGCGGAAATTCTTTAACAACCGATTCATCTGCAGATGCAGTTTCACCTTTAATTTTTATTTTATGAAGAGCATTAAGAAACCCGGAAATCCAACCTGTACTTTCAGAAAATTCGCACTCAGATGAATAACTTCTATACTCCCAGCGTTTCCTTCAACATTATTTCTTGTATATCATGATGACTCTTCTAATTTTGTAATAGGAGAAAATTTCTTTTCTTTGAGTTGTGTTAAATCAAAAAGAACTCCTGTAAAAAAAAAGATAAAGTTTTGTAAAAAGATAAAGTAAGATTTTTTAATTTGTGTTAAATCGAAATCGTGCAAACAAATTGTGTAGGAGGAATCATGCAAACAAAAGGTTTACGTTATATAATGCATTGTTAGATAATCGAAAAATATATTGTTTACACATCAGAAATTTCGTTTTATGTTTGAAAATTTTAAGCAATGTTTTGGACAAAAGAATTAGTAACTGACTCAACAGACTTTTTATGTTCCAGATTTCTTTGAATTGGACAATGAAAAATTAGTTTAATATAATGCAATTGACAATTAGTGACATTTCTTTTAATCCTAACACTACGGATACCTCTGCTGAAGGATAGCTGTCAATCAATTTTATGAAATATCGCCTTTTCAACGCTTACGTTACCGGAATTTATATGAAGAAGAAATTTCATTTTATTATAGTGCGAATTTGAAGCTTTTACTTTCTCTCATAAAGAGTGCCCGTAATCAATTTTAGGTAAACAAGCTTCAAATAACTATTGCATGGTTTCAGTTCAAGTTTCTTCTGGAAGTATTTTCGTAAATACAGCTGTCCCATTTTTTTCTAGACGCTATTTATTTATGCAACATCTTTTTTTTAAATAGAATACGATCATATTATTGACACCTACTAACTAAATTAAATTCTGAAAAATATGCCAATAAGGGAACTTCTTAATAAACAGAACTAAATTCTGCGATTTATGTAGTGTAGATATGATTGTATCATTTTCGACACAGTACATCTGTATCGTTATGAGTTCATATAATGACTAATATTCAATTCATTATATGCAAACATATATAGCTACTCTAACAAAGAAATTCAAGCATAGAACGTCCTTAAGAAAATGGAAAATAATTCAAATACCAGCCTCAATAGCTAATATCAATCTCAGAGGCCGATTGATGGCTATAATAGTGCCCTTTTCTCTTGAATGAATGTCTCCTTTTCACGTTATCAATTGCTCCAAGAAGTGTTCACCTTTTCTTAGTATACATTCACCCACACGAAAGAATTGAAGACCATCTTCGTGAAGGCATCATTTTATAACAATGTAATTATAATAGGAGACTTTAATCCAAATAAAACCAAAGAAAATACATTCAAGAAATCAACAACAACTCGAATTTAGAAAAAATACTTACTCTGTCAACTTTGATTATGAGGAACAATCCCAGCTATACAATTGATCGCATTTTCCTCCATATCTATATTAAAACAATGCAGCACATCAATAGAGAGATACCTGATGTATGTTCAGACCACTTCGCAATAGAATTTGCTGTAAAGTTAGACGACTGAATTCCGAAAAAACTTATCGAAGAAAATAAAAATGTCAAATTCTGTAATTAAGAAATAAATAAATAAAACATCAATATTTCCTTTCTTAGATACTTTATCTAAATCAATTCTGAACAATTCTCCTCCACTGAAAAAACCATATTATAAATACCTCAAATTACAAGAAGCTCTCAAATTACAAGAAATGAGAACCATCGTATGATTTAATAGATCCAGAGGATAACATCATATGTATATGTAATGATAAAATTTTAAAATGTTAAAAAGTAATATTATTATATTACATTAAACAAGTAAATTTTAAAATCGACACAGTTTCCTGAAATAAAGATGTTGTAAGTAAATAATGTTCAGAATAGACGAGGAGTGAATATTAGATTTAAAAATAATTTTATTCCAAAGATTTCTTTTCTTATTTAGTTTTATTATTTGTTAGGGGTGCTGCTGGTAATTTTTTTTTTGCAAAAAATGTTCACTTACTGTGAAAGTGTAACCTGGAAATTAAGCTTTTATTTGAAACCAGTTTTTCAATATAATTTACAGAATTTGTGAGATTTATTTTCTTTGATATTGTGATGTTACAATATTCTTCTGCAACCATTTTTTTGCTAAGTATTTTTTAGATCTGTTTAAGATCTCTATTTATTGCTTGTTTAAGACAATTATGTAAAATTCCAAGTTTCTGGGAAGAGTAGTTATTAATCACTAGCAATCTTTGTCTTTTGTTTTATGTACTGAGAAAATTCTAAATTAATCATTTATTTCTATCCTTCGATGGAATTATTATTAAATATTTATAGGCATAGTTGTAATATACGTCAAGTTTTCATAAACTAAACTATTTCTACGAAAAGGCAGTTTTAATTTAATTTGAGAAGATAGTATAGACATTCTATAGGCACAAACTATAGTATAGGTATTATATGAATTTATTATCTGGTATATGGATAATAAATTCATACAACGTGGTTTGCTTTAAAAATTATTCAATGTTACGTTCCCGCGTGTTATAGTGCCATTGAATTTTCACGATTCCGCGCCAATTTTCCCATTTTCTTGCAATTTTCTTCAAGATAACGTGAGACTGGCAAATAGTCGTCTGTGCATCTCATCTTCATTAGTGAGGTGGCTGGCGCACGTTTTATGACCTTCTTGGGCAAAGAAGAATGCCGCATCAATGAATACATTACCGTAGAATGTTTGGCCGTACTTGTTGACATTTTACCAGAGCGGTGAATTTTTCTTGTTTTTACTGGCAAACCGTACCGTACCGTACGTTAATTGTTGGATAAAAAATTCCAGCAATTAAAAAGTAAATTGTAAACAGGACAGAAATCTTATACATTTGTAAGATTCGTACGAACATTTGTAAGAAAAAATTGCATAAATTGTGCAGTCCAGATTTACCGATGTATATGACATCACATTCCCGATTCGATTAATAAAATAAGAACTCCTGTAGTAATTGATTAAGGTTTTACAAGAAATAATTTTGAACAAAGGAACTAGAAAGCAAAATGACAAGACAAAAGCTGCTCATAATAACTGTTGAGATATAACACAGAAGACCATAATTGCGAAAAGTTTTAATAAAATATGAAGAAAACGACTTCAAATGAGGGTCACAGATATAATGAAATAGTGGGAATTGATTAGAAAATTATTTATAGAAGAATTTTCAATTAGCAGTGTAATTATCAGTCAAGGAGTAAGTGGCAAAGTATTTTTATTAAATTCTTTTTACCGAGGAATATTTTAATTCGTATCCTTAATTGAGATAAAGAATTATTAAGAATGTAGAATATGTTCATTCGTTTTACAATAAACTTTTTGTGGTTCAACAAGTTTTTAGTTTTAGGTTTTGTATATTTTAGTAGATACCATAAGCGCTACTGTTAGATTAATAAATTCTTCTTCTCCTCTAGTTCATTTTCTTACTCAAGTAGTGGCAAAGCAATAATCGAATATAAAATCGAATACAAGAAATAAAGTTAAAATTTGTTAAAATATAGGCAAGATATTAATTTGTCCTTGAAAACACAAAGAGATCAAAAATATGGCTAAATTTTATGGCACTTAAAAACAGATACCTAAATATTAAAATACCTCAAAAGTACTACATTGGCTTATGTAGTAGTTTTTCAGTTCAATTTATTATTCACAGTTTAATTTAATAAAATAACCCTGGAATAATTTGTTTACTTATTTTCACGTAAATACCAAACTGGCCACTCATTGATGACCACAATTACAGAAGCTGAACCTTCGAAAATGGATACATTCGGCTGTTATGTCGAAAATGCCACTCTCTATTTTTCAAGTCGCAGTGGCCATGAATCATTCACATGGTCGACTAGATTCCTATAAAAGCGAAGATTCTTTTGCCGAAATTACAATTTGCATACAGCGTCCAACGTTAGCGAACATCTCAAAAGCAAAGAAAAATGAAAACTGTAAGTAGAAACTTATTGAAGAATTCTAAAAATTATTATTTCCGTTTTTTTAAATTTTTTTACTCTTCTCTTCAAAGATCTTAATTCTTTCTGCCATCCTTGCTGTTGCAATTTCTGCACCACCTTCTGGCGAGAAAGATGCAATCGTAGTCAGAAGCGAGTTAGACAACATTGGTGTTGATGGATATAAGTTTGGGTAAAAAATCACAATCGTCTTTCTTTTGAAAATGATGTAATGATTTACTTTCGATATATTTAGATATGAAACCAGCAACGGTATTTCTGCAGACGAACAAGGAACTCTTCAGAATATTGGAACGGATCATGAATCGTTAGCAGTGAGTGGTCAGTTCAAATATGTTGGTGCTGATGGTGTGACTTACAGCGTAACGTATGTCGCTGATGAAAACGGTTTTCAACCACAGGGAGCTCACATTCCATCTTTGTAAGATTACTTCTAAAGGTTAAATAAAGATTATTTATACTAATATTAATTTTGTTTAATTGAAAAGCGAACAACTGTAACCATGTTTCGAAGAAAACGATTTGTTACCTGAATTAAAGTCTGAAAATGTTGGAATTTAGTGGAATTACTCTGCATGCATTCTCCGTATGATAATAATATACTGAACCAACAAAAAATAATGTTTGAATTTCCCAAAGGAAATTCGAAAAATTAAACACTATTGCTTCTTGGATATGGTGCAGTCTATTTCTGAAAGCTCTGTTTTTAAGGTGTCCAAAAAAAAAGTAATCAGGGGGAGTAAAGTCTGGTGAACGAGGTGGCCATAACCCACTGCTAATCACCCGACTGTCATTGAATTCTTGCAGAAATGCTGTGGTATCTGCCCAATCGGACATTATAAAATCGGTCTTTAATCTCCAAAGGTACAGATTAATCGTTTATACTGACCTAAATTCCTGAAATTACACCTTAAAAAAATAAAGTAATTAACGTAATAAAATTGACAATTATTACTCACCAAGCAATTTTTTCAACTCAGCAGGTAGTCACGGTCAGAGTTAATGTCTAATAGACGCAAAACACTATAAAAATCGCAAAAATGTGTAATAAACGAGAATGTATTCCCTCTGTATTTTCTCTCAAGGGTAAATCGTCTTAAAATTTTTAATCAATAATTCTGTAATAATATTCAATGTATATTCCTTTAACCTATTAATAGCAATGTTAAAATTTATGGATCACTTCCCAATATCATTTCGCAATTCTAACATTTGCCTAATAAAGTAGTGGAAAGTGTTATGCGATTGATTATCTGTATAATTAAATACGCTATGTTTGTGGAGAGAAACTTAATGCAGTAAGTGTTAAAAATTGTTAGATTGAAAACTGTGTTATTTAATCGATAATTAAAAGTTTGTACTTTTACACACGTAATAATAGTAAGGACTGTTATTACTGTTTTGTTTTGAAATTTTACCCATCAGCTATAAACACAATCCACACACTGTCTGTTAAAGTGTTGTAAAACGAAAATGGGTCGTAACCAGTAAGATTCCAATAAAATGTTTAATAGAAATTTCACCATAGTACTTTTTCAAAACTTTGTTTTCAAAATGTTTGTAAACAATGCAAGCTCCTCCACCATTTTGAGTGCAAACGTCCAATCATCTGTTTGTATAGGAAAAATCATAGGTATTAAATATGTTTTTACTTTATAAACAATTAGTTGCATTAACAAAAACTTTATGCAATTTTATAGATGGCTTTGGGGTTATTTTATTTTTTCTCCCAACCCCTCCAAAACGTAAAGTATTAAATTTGAGCATTATTTACAAAAAATGCAATTATCTTGCATAATACAGTGTGCTATGACGTACGATTCTGTGTAAAACATTGACCTTAACACCTTCTCTCGACTTCCACTTTCGTTGGAATCTAGACTCACCTCAGAGTGGCACTCCGCCATTTCCGTTAGACTGGTGAAAAGGAAAGTTCTCTTCACTGGAAGAAGTCGAGTTTACTGTGTCAATGGGCCTTAACCTCTCGAGGCGTTACATCACCTTTGTGGTCAGCAGTA
Organism: Diorygopyx duplodentatus; assembly: GCA_033557515.1. NCBI lineage: Eukaryota > Metazoa > Arthropoda > Insecta > Coleoptera > Scarabaeidae > Diorygopyx > Diorygopyx duplodentatus. The sequence continues at coordinate 3,486 of JAWQRJ010002949.1, read as the reverse complement.
AGCTTACTGAATACACGCGTGACACAACCTGCCTGCAACATTTTATTCTAAAAATAGTTATGAGTAGGAAACATCATAAAAAAATTTAAAAAAAATCGGGTATTACAATGTTACTCTTCGCAATTTTACGGTGTAAATTGAAGATTTACATTTCGTATGCACAGGGTATTACGTGTTGTGTGCGGAGTGTTGAATATCTAAATGGTTGATTGCGACACCCACGTTTTAAAATACACGTGAGCTTAATTGTCGTAAGCTTCACTAAAATTCGCATATATTTAAACTGCGAGTCTTAGCCTACTCTTGCATAATACTAAATGTCAAATTATTCATTTATTTATAATTAAATGCTACGAACAGCGTTTGATTTTTCGTTAATAAAAAAGATGACTTATAATAATAATGCAGTATTTTTTTCTCAGTTACGCCAAAAACTTTAGAAGTGTTTTCTAAAATTATCACCTTCTATGTGCAAATAGACAAATGTGCGAAAAGAATTACGTACATTGTTGACACATTGCAGAGCTTTCATCGCGGAAGAATATCATTTATATCCACTATAATACTGATTTATGTATATGCATACTATAAAATAAAATAGATCCTTTCTCAATGTTTTTTCAATGCTAATTAATAGTATACTGTGTAATATCGCGTTTTATTTTATTACGTTTTATTTTGTACTTTCATAATCCTTTACTTCATACTTTTATAAAATAAATCAAGAGGCTGCTGGTGACATCTATGAAACGTAAGCTCAACGACAACAAAATCTTCAAAGAATATCTTTAGAAATGTACATTTAGAAATGAAATTTCGATTCAAGGTGTAATAATAAAATAAAGTTATTGTTGGGATATATTTCTTTAATTAATAAACAATTTGATGCTCACATGATGATGGTCGCTCCCTGCAAGCATTTCTTGGTCAATCCCATATCAAAGTCCCGATGGAGATTGTTATTTCTGATGTTCCAGACTGCATCCCCACGATGTTCCTTAGAACCTTGTTCTAAGGTATTTGGATGGCATATCTTTATCTTTAGCTTTATTGCTTTGTTTGGGACACCCCAAAATCGAATACTACGTCCAAGCCGGTTTGATTATTTGCTTATATCACAGTAGCTTATTATATGTTGACAGACTGCCATTATCCAATAAATTTTTCTGTTTGATTATATTTTTCTAGCTCCTCTTTTTTCTTTTTTCATATGACCAACTCTCTTCCCTCATGTCTATTAGCCCTACATGTAAGCTCATCTCTTTGTTGTCCAGTCGTATTTCCATTTTCTTTTTTAAAAGAAAAAAACTACACACCGACAAAAATATTTATCTTTTGTTTCAAATTCAATTGAGAAAAAGTGGCGAAAACATACGATTTTCAAATTTTTGTTTTTTTTACTTCAACCCCATTTTTCTTAAAAATAGTCAAAAATTAATTATTCTTTTTCGTTACACAATAAATAATATACCAACTCGTGTTTCTTTAAGAAAAAACTTGCATTTATTTATATATTTACAATGACACATATAAAAAAGGAATGAAAACGCAAATCTCCTGTTTGCTGTTTTTTTTAAATTATATTTTATTGTTTACTTCTGCAAGGACATCGGTGGGAGAGGGTGGGGGCTTTTAAGGACTTTGGGAAAACACAACTCAAAACGGCGGATCCTCTCCGGAGCACTCCGGAGGACCCCTTTTTTGAGCAAGCGACATTCCTAGCTGAGATCTCCCAACCTAGGATATCGACACTTGCGGTCGGTAACCGTTTTCGTCGGCAGTGTAGGTCACTGTAATCGTTTTCCCGCTGATGGGGTCGGTGTATTTGTAAGAACCGCGCGCCTGCATCAGCTCATTTTCGGATCCGGCGTTCTGCAGTTGGCCCTCTTCGTCGTGTTGGATGCCGTTGCTGGTTTCGAATCCGAACTTGTACCCGTCCACCCCAATGTTCTCGTTGTCGTACCTGAGGATGGTGGCCGACTTTTCGTCACCTCCTTGCGGGGCACTTGCGCAAACCGCCATCAGGGCTGCTAATACAATAAACTAAAAGGAAAAAAAAAGAAAAAAATGATTAGAATACAATTTGGAGTAAAAAGCACAAGTTCCCAGAAAAAATTATGGAATTTTGATTGCTTTTTATAAACCAAACACATTGGTCATATATACGTAATAATGCTTAGTGCAACGCCAGGTGCAGTCTCAAAATAAAAATCCTACTAACACACATAAGGTTACGTAATGTACAATAAAGTTCCCAGCCAACAAAACATCTCGAAGGAAGAGAGAAGGAGCTAGCGACATTTTCGATGTAAAGAATTGTTATGTAACGGTACTTATTTGCCAAATTCACTAATTATTTACGCGGAAAGGTCACGTGTGTGCAATTTATTGGTTATATAATTAAAAGAGTACATAGAAAAAGACATTTACGAAAACAATTTTTAATGTCTTTGTTAACATTAATAGATTTATTATAAGTGAAAAAAAAAGTCAATTTTATGGTAATATATTCCCCATTATGTCCTTTTTTGTTTATAATAAAATTGGGACACTTTTCCAAGTATTTCATTCTTTTTATCTTACATTATGTTATTGGCCTCCTTCTTCTTGTTGAAATTAAATTTGAAATTTTTGAAACATCTGTAATTAGGAGTTCTAACATACAGTGTATAATATGATTAGACCGATGATCGGTGTAAGATTCATTATTTTAGGTGGAATATTCTTGTATATTAGTAACTTAAAAAAAATTGTTATAATACGAATTTCATTAAGATTCCCCATCTTCAAATTCGATTATTTTTTAATTTCGTCTCATATTGTTTGATATACAATTAATTAGTCCTTTAAGAAATTAATTTTTGCTAAAATCAAGTTTCAAACAACCCAAACCGTCTTTGAGATACTTACGCTGCATAATTCTTTAATAGAACATCTTAGTTGATTGGTTTCTTATTTCTGAATTAGTTGGTTTTGAATAACTGCATTGTTCTTTTAGAATTCATTTAGAATTGTTGATATGTTGCAAGATGATATGAGATTAGATGTGTGATACTTTTTTGATGATAATGTCATGAAAAGAGTATATAGTACGAACATTACCTATCCCTAGTTATGTTTGTAATGGTCTTGTATCTAAAATTAAACCGTTGTTGTTCTTTATTCTAAAAACGTTTATCTGCCAATTAATTATGTTAATGTACGCATAATAATGATCTTATTTACTTTTTTAGTCGCATACGATTACGAGTTTTAATATGCATGTTACAACGAAATTAGAACGTCTAACAACAAAGAATGTGGTGATATAAAAACAACCTTTAACATTTTAAAGGTTTAAAATTCTATACCGTTCTTTACCGGCATTTTGTGCTTTGAATATACATTAAGTGAATATAGTTGAATGATTTGATCAAGGCATAGGTTATTCATTATATTTCAGAACCCAGCTTCCACTTTCCACCTCCAGGGATAACGGGGTATCTA